>RJWM01024148.1:0-31028 GCA_004363535.1 Dasyprocta punctata | reverse complement strand
ACATTTCCATGCCTCTGCTGACCTTTTCAGACCAGTCTATTTGTGTTAATACTGTACTTACATAAAATGGGCTCACATTATACATAGTTGGCTGCACTTTCTTTTTTCCTACTTTTTTTTTTTCTTTCTTCTTTATTTTCACTTAACAGATCCTAACCACTTTTCCCCATCTCATTCATTTTGGCTGTGTGGATTCCAGCCCGTCCTGTCTAGACTCAACCAATCACTGCTCTGCTGGGCGTGGGCGGGGCTTGTCAGTTTCCCTCTAGGGCAGGCTTCAGTGAACACTTTTGTTTTTTTTTTTTGGTACCTGGAATGGAACTCATGACCTTGCACTTGCCAGGCAGGCACTTACGCCACTGAGCTAAATCCCCAGCCAGTGAACACTCTTGTACAGACCCAAAGACGAGTTGTTTTGTCAGCGTGAGCAGCTGTATTATGTATGTTAAATCGTTGGTTTGCAACAACTCAGTAAGTAGCCCCTTTGTTAATCCCGTTGCAAGCTGTTGATTGATTCACCCCCCTCTGCCTCTGTGGAGCCAGCGTGTTGAACCCCGCAGCGGCGCGGACCGGGCGGTTCCTACTTCTCTCAGTGCCTGTACTGCAGGTGAAGAAGGGATCGAGCGGGAGCTGCTTGCAACTTGGTCAGCAGACACAGCAAACCGGCAAAAGCTTCCCTGCCACAGCAGTCTGCTTTTGAAGCTTTTGGGTATTACAGGCACGCACATGCGCGCACACACACGCATGCGCGCTGGCAGCCGTGGGAGTCCGAGCGCTAACCCGAGCCCTGTCGCCCCGCAGTGCAGGAGCGCCTCACCAAGCAGATCGCCGTGGCCATCACTGAAGCCTTACAGCCCGCAGGAGTTGGGGTGGTGGTGGAAGCCACGTAAGTGGGAGCCTGCCTTGGATCCGGCCCCCGTGGGGCCCAATCGATGCCACGCGCCCGGCCCTGCTCGGCGTCCCCTTCTCGGGGCCACTGCTTGTGTTCGCTGTGTCTCTGATGTAGGGGAGCCAGCCTGGGAGAGAGGGTTTTCTACCGAGGGAGGTGGGGGTGGAGGGAATCCTGGGTGGAGATTAGGGAATCCTGGTGGCAAGGATTGGAGCAGCCAGTGCAACCGGTGACATTCTATGCATTTTTAATTTTTTTTTTCTTCTTTTGTTGGCCCAAGCAGTTTTTCTAATCCTTGTTCCACATGTGAAAAATAGAGAAAAAGGGCCGGGAATTTAGCTCAGTGGCCTAAGTGCCTGCCTGGCACGAGGTTGTGAGTTCGGTCCCCAGTACCATAACCAAACCAAAACCAAAACAAAACACCCCAAAAGAGAAATAGAGAAAAAACTAAGAATTGGTACAAAAAACAACTGAAGACACTTCTTTTTAAGAAGAAAAAGAAATGTTTTATTATTGTTTAAATTTATTTTTGAACTCACCAGGTGTGGTGGAGCTTGCCTGTAATCCTAGCACTTGGGAGGCTGAGGCAGAAGGATCGATGAGCGTTTGAAGCCAGCCTGGGCTACATAGCTCATGGCTAGCCTGAACTATGTAGTGAGACCCTGTCTCAAAAAAAGAGACCAAGTTTTAGGTCCTATGTCTAAGAAGGAATAGTTTGACACACTTGATAATTGAACCGAGCTTATCCTTTGGCCTGTTTGCGCTATTGTAAAACCAGTTCTCACTCTTTTCCTTTCCACGACCTCTGCCGTCTCGTCCCGTAGACACATGTGCATGGTAATGCGAGGGGTACAGAAAATGAACAGCAAAACCGTGACCAGCACGATGCTGGGTGTGTTCCGGGAGGACCCGAAGACCCGGGAGGAGTTCCTGACCCTCATCAAAAGCTGAGCTCGGGCAGCGTGGCGCGGCACGGCGTGCGAATCCTGCTGCCAGTGGCACTGCGTCTTCGTTGTTCGTACGCATTCCATTTCCGGATGTTACAGATGTGAACTTGTCAACTAATTGTATTTAAAAATTATTTATAGAAGGTCAAATAAAAATAATTCCTGAAGGGGTGAGCCCTCTACTTTCTCCTTGCCGCTTTTTAGTGGCGGTATTAAAGTGAACTGCTGATCTTGTTAGGTTGTACCAATCACTGCCAATCTGAAAGCGGAGGGTGCCGGGGGAAGGAGGAGGAGCTACGCGCTATGTTGGTTCCCTGACCCGGCAGCCAAGGAGCAGCAGAAGCGTGGCCAATCACTGCCTTCTCCGCCTCCGAGTGCTGAAATGACCTCTATGGGCAGCCGCAGATCCGCTGCCCCTGAACCCCCATGCTAACAGACCATACCTCCATCGTGTTTGTTAACCCACCCACCGCTCTGTGTGTCTTGGATTTATCAACTGTCCCGTTTTAATGTCACTGGCCCAGGGAAGGTGGCGGAGTATCTCTTTGTTTATTTTGCCGTGAGTTTAAAAAGCACACTTCTTCGACTTTCCCTTCTTTTTTAATTGAAGTACAGGGAATTAGTTCCTGGAGTCGTTGACGAGTTCGTTCTCATGTCACATACAGGGACTTAGACGCTTAAAACTCTCTGTGCCTTGATGAGGAAATGACAGCACTTAGAGCGGGGACCCTCCTGCCTTTTTTCCCAAAGCCATTGCTGCGGGAGGCGCGGCCCAGGAGTCTCGGGGGGCAGGAGTCCCCTCGAGAGTTCTTTCTGGGTCTATCAAGCACTTTGTCTAAGCTGCTCGCAGGGCCCTGCACCGCGAGCCCAGGCTGGCGACAATGAGCGTGCTCCGGACTCTGCTCCTGTCCCGTGGGCCTCTGGGGCTTGCCTTCCGTGTCCCTCCGTCTAGGGGAGCCAGTATTTTAGTCCAGGAAGCTGATGCCTTATTATTAGGTCACTGGGGCAGTGCGGGCCACAGTAAAACCCCCCGACTCCCCTACCAAACATGAGCGGCGTTCAGCTCTGAGAAGCCTGTGTTTTTTTTTTTTTTTTTTCCTTTTGGTACTGGGGAATTGAACTCACGACCTTGCACTTGCCAGACAGGTGCTTGTGCCGCTGAGCTAAATCCCCAGCCCCTCTGAGAAAGCCTCATATTCCTCTTATTCGGCCGACCTAGAGCTCTTCAAAGCTGCCCAGCCATCAGGGGAGTCCACGCAGCACTGGCCGTCCTGTTTGTCGCTCATTTACTCTTCAGCTTATGAGCAGGACGGCAGAGATAGGTTTTTCTTTCTTTGTTTCTTTCTGATTTTAAAACCTCTATTACAAAATCTCTTCCCCAGCCTTTCTGTAGATGGAGTTTCTGAAGTACAATGGTGGTTGTGCTTGGGTTCATTTTAAAATCTAACCTGCTGTAGACGGCCGGCTTAATATTTAGACACTGCTAGGTACAGTTCCAAGCAGTCAACTCATGTTTGATATTTTAAAGTAAAAATAAGTGTGACTTGGAGGACCAAAGACGTCTTGAGTTATAAATTCATCTTTCTGAGATCACTTGTATTCCTTTCGAATGAGCCTTTGTCCTGACAGTCCTCAAAGTGTTCTTACAAAAGTCCGATATGTCTACAGGTTGTTGTCTCCTTAGTAAATGCAAAGTAATGGCTGTGTCTGTTTTGCTGTGGTCTGTAAGTCCTTCCACATTACCTCTTCATGTCCTTGACACTGAGTCCATTTGGGGGGATTTTTAAGAATTCGATGGATTTAAATATACCGTGCAATGATATTGTGTGTTCAAATTTTATGTATGTGTACGTGTGTCCCTGAAGTTGGTTCTATTTAAATTATTAAAGCATTATAACTTTGTTCTTGAGAACGTTTCTTTTTTACCCACGAGTATGAAGAGTGTCTGTCAATTAATCCAGCTGTTCTGATTGTGTTTTAACCGAGCTGCACGTGCTAGGACCTCGCTCACCCATGAAGCTATTAGAGCGCACATCTCGGAGGTAGCCGGAAGCGGTTCCGGGGCCCCAGCTTTCTCTCTGATGTGTGCCTGGGGTATTAGCTGACTGCAGCTTCTTTCTGGTAATGGGAAGGGGGTGTCCGGTGTGAGGGTCGGGGTCCCTCACATCCCATCGCTGTCCTAAATTGAGGTAGCGGTGACCTCCTGGGAGGTGCCCGCCTCCTCCTATGGGGGTACAGAGGAGGAAGGGGGTCCCACCCCTCCCAGGAAGAGCCTGCCTGGGCAGAGCCTCCGTTTCCCTGCAGAGGGTTTCACCGCCGTCCTTCTGCCTGCAGCCCAGTGACACCGTCCCTCTCGCTGCTGGTTTTGTCCCCACCCCACTATCCCCTCTGTTGTCTGCGGGCCTGGCTTCTGGGCCCCTGCAGGACCCTTAGACGGGGTGACCCCCTCGTCACCCAGACCAGGGTCCTTCCCGCTGTAAGACACTGTGAAGCCACATCACACAGCTGTCCCAAGTTTCCTCCCTGAGCATGAGCTGGCCAGATTGCTTGTCACCCGCCAGCACAGAAGGGGCTTTCTGGGAGCACAGGGGTGGTGAGGAGACCCGGGACGCCTTGAACGAGCTCAGGTCGGTCCCAGGACCTGAGCACCCCGCTCCTTCCCGAGATGCACGCTTCTTCCCTTTCAGTTGTCATCAGGCAAAATAACACACGTCCAGCAGCACCCAAACGCCCAGATGCTCACCCTTTGAGAAGTTTCAGCTCGCGGCCATCGGTTTCCTGCAGATTCCCATTCCTCCCGGTGCCGCAGAGCAATTCCCAGGCATGACGTCATGCGTGGATACAGCATCTAAATGGGGAGGAATCATGGAAAAGCATCATGTAACCAACACTGCACATCGCCAAGTAAAAGTTAGGTCTTCAATAACAAATATCCAGCTGGTATTTAATTTCCTCCAATTATGGCTCATAATTTTTTAGTAGTTCATTTGAATCAAGGGACAAATGACATTCGCACATTTGTCATTGGCTGACCTGTTTCTTAATTTTTTATCAGTGGGTGTTTGCAGTGCATAAATGATTGCGTTTCTTGTGAGGAGCTGGTGTGTGTACAGAATGCGTCTTCATTCCTTTTTCATGCCCTTCCCCTCCTGTTCCCTCCCTCCCTCCATCTTGGTCCTATTCCCATTTGAGAAGGCTCTGTCTCTCTACTCCTATCACCTGGCTTTTATTTTGCACTTTATAATTTGGGTTTCTCACATAAGAGAAACCGTGTGATATTTAGGCTCTTGCATCTGATTTACTTCACTGCTCCTGTCCTCTCTGGGCCTCTGGGACTTGTGTTCTGTGTCTCTGTTCAGGGGAGCCAGTATTTTAGTCCAAGAAGCTGATGCCTTTTTACTGCTTCTCTTTGAATTGCCTCACTGGGGCAGTGTGGGCCACATTAAAATTCCCCAACTCCCGTAGCAAACCTAAGCATTGTTACGCCCTGAGAAAGCCTCTTAGTCGGCCAACACAGAGCTCTTCAAAGCTACCCCATCCTAGCCAGATGTGGTGGTGCACACCTGTAATCCTAGCACTCGGGAGGCTGAAGCAGGAGGTTCATTGTGAGTTCGAGACCAGCCTGAGCTACAAAGTGAGCTCAAGGCCAGCCTGAACTGCATAGTGAGACCCTGTCTCAAAAAGACAAAAAACAAAAACAAACAAAAAAAATCCAAAAAACCAAAGCTACCCACTCCTATATTTTCTTTTTTTTTTTGTACTGGGGATCAAACAACCTTGCACCTACCAGGTAGGCACTTGTGCCACTGAGCTAAATCCTGGGCCTTATTTTTTGAGACAAGGTCTCACTATGCAGTTCAGGCTGGCCTTGAACTCACTTTGTAGCCCAGGCTGGTCTCGAACTCACAATGATTCTCCTGCCTCAGGTTCCCGAGTGCTGGGATTACAGGTGTGCACCACCATGCCTGGTGTTAAAACCATGTGATGTTTAGGCTCGTGTGTCTGTTTTATTTCACTTAACTTGATCTCAGGGTACATCCATTTTCCTGTAGGTGACTCAAGTTTATTCTTCTTTATGGCAGAGCCGTACTCCACTGTGTAAATACCACATTTTCTTTACCCACTCACCTGTTGGGGGCCATGTAGGCTGCTTCCAAGATTCAGCTGCCGTGACTTGTACTGCGAGTCTGTTTCTTGAGTCTCTTAAGAATCTTGGGAATTCTTTTCCGCACTCCCTCCCACTGTCTCCTTACAATTTACGGTCATACCTTGGTGCCTGACTGCTTTGAATCCCACTGCATCTGGCACTCAGTGAATTCAGACACGTACATTTCATCCTGGTACTTGTCTTTGATGCTTGACACGCAAGCCAGAACTTGTCACCGTTGATTGACCTGTGACACGCTACCCTCGCCAGCCCAATGTGTCCCGTTCATCAGTGTGGTTCCAATAGCACCTGCCAGAACCAACGGACACGAGCATCAAGGTCCCAATAGTATCTATCTGGGATTCTGCTTTTGGGGAAGCTCAGACCCAGCCAGTCCGGTCTTAAACCACCCATCTACTGCGTGGTTGCTGTGGCTTCTGCCTGGGGGCTTCCTTGGCTGCTGAGATTTTGGTCAAGGTGGGAGGGTTGTGATGGAACCAGAAACCGTGGCTCCCCAAGGGTGGCCAGCGCTTTGGGAGCCTGTCCCCGGGGACTCTGAGACCGAGGTCGGCCGGGGGCAGCACTTGTGCCTCTCCACACCGGGCTTGGCTTCCTAAGACCTGGGGGGAGGACACTGTCCCTGGCTGCTGGGGGCCGGAGGAGGTGATGCTTCTCCTCCCCCTCACAGCTCGGCCTGTGTGCTGTCCCACACCCCTGGCCCCCGCCTCCCTGGCTGCTGCACCCCACTGTTTGTTTGTTTAGAGCAGTGTCCGCAGTGCTGACCTTTTGAGAAATCCTTCAGCTCGGGATCTCACTGCGCTGCCCCGGGGAACGTGGCCTGACGGTCGGGGAGGCGGGAAGTCTGTGTCGAGCTCCCCAGGGCTGCTGAGTTTCTCCTGACTGTAGGATGTGGGTTTCTTTCTCCTTTCCCTGGCTCTTCTCACATTTGAAAGCAGGCTGAATAGTTGAATGAGATCCCTCTTTTTGTTTCTTTTTTTAGACAGGGTCTTGCTATGTAGTTCAACCTAGCCTTAAATTTTACTGTGTAGCCCAGGTTGGCCTTGGACTCACGGCATTCTCCTGCCTCAGCCTCCCGACTGCTGGGATTACAGGTGTGTGTCACCACACCCTGCTTCCCCTTACTTGTCTTTGTGGGGTTTCCCATTGTACATGTGGTGATGCTAATTTTTATAGTCACATTCTATCTTGACCGGTACATTTCTTTATGGAGCTATGGAGATGTTTCTGCTTTGCAGGATCAGTCTGCCTCTAAAACTCAGCGATAAACATAATAGAAAAAAAGGTAAATAAAAATCTGTTTAAAACCACTCAGAATAACAGGGACCCCCCCGAATTATTTTAGATTGGTCATTTGGGAAATGCCTTTAACCAAGCGAAGACAATGAACCTCAGAGCAAAATCGCTCACCTAGAATGGCAGTGCTGGGGGTTTCTGAACGCTGATTTGCCCATGAGCAGGGAGTCTGAGGACGGAAGTCTTTACCCCACCGACCACCTCTAGCTTAGCAGCTTAGCAGCTGTGGGAACCACTCTTCCTGAAGCGGGCAGAGAGAGACCTCTGTGGCAGTGCTTTGCTATTTCAGTAGAATCCCCATACACATTCAATAGGGAAAATAATTACAAATAAAAAGTGTCTTGTACAACAGATGTATAAACCAGGCAACCATGAATCCTCAAAAAAAAAAAAAAAATTAAAATCAGCATGGAAGTTTGAGTCTTGAGGAACGGATCATTTGTGTGGTGGATTAACTAATGGTCACCTGGTGACACCCAGCTGGACTGAATCAGCGTGGTGCTGGGTGTGGAAGGCCCACCTGAGAATTGTTGCCAGCAGCATAAAAGGAGAACTGGAGGGGAGGATGGTGCTGGGAATTCCGCCAGAGAAGCTGGTCACACTGGCTTCCTGATATGCACTCAGCTGTTCCCACCATCAGAGGAACCCGGGACCGCGCTGTCGCTGAGGATGGCTGTGGTACTTTCCAGGGGAGCCCTGGTCCTTACCTTGAGTGTCACTTCCTGGCTCAGAGCAGATCCCTCAGCGTACTGCACAGCTCCTTCATCCCGCTAGCATAGACTTTCTAGCTTCCACTGCTGACCTTTGGGCCTTCCCAGCACAGATCCGTAAAACAGACTTTCATGGGACACTGTCTTAGCCTCTAGACCTCCAGTTGGACTCGTGCAGGACACTGCTGTGGGATCTGGGCCCTCAGCTGGATTCTTTGGGTCTCTAGTGTGTGGACAGATCTCCCGTACTCTTTTGCATTTGACTCTTTGGGTGAATATTATTAAATAATCCTATAGTTTATGTGTTCTGTATTAAATCTTTTCCCTTGTAAACCCTGACTACAACAATTTATATTTCTCAGCCAGGCGTGGTGGCACACGCCGGTAATCCCAGCACTCAGGAGGCTGAGGCAGGAGGATCGTTGCAAGTTCGACACCAGCCTGGCCTACAAATAAGTTCAAGTCCAGCCTGAACTGCATAGCAAGACCTTGTCTCAAAGAAACAGAAAGACAAAAAACAACAAAAACAAAAACAAGCAAAAACACCACAAAACAAAACAAAACAACAACAAAAACAATTTATGTTTCTTACCTTTTGATGTTTTAGAGGATGGAAGATTTAATTGTGTGCGTGTGTGTACCCAACACCCAATCCGGAAGACCTGTTATGAGAACAATCATTTCTGTTTTTAAAGCGCGTCAGGTTGGGGAGACTGAGTGATTCGTCGCTCACCACTAGGTGCGGGCTGAGAATCTCGATCTTCCTGCTGAGCGATGGATCCAGCCGGTGAGGTCGCCCCCGGCTCTCCGTGACCCCAGCCACTCTGTGACCCATGCTTTTCCAGGTGTGCAGAGTCAGCTTTGTCGCGTGAGCTCAGAGCTGCTGCTTGGGGTGACTTCAAGACCAGAGTGTGTTGTGATCTTGTGGCTCCTTCCAGTCACGCTTCCTTGATGCTCAAGATTTTTGAAATTGAGAGACTGCACTTGCTTAGTGCAGAGCTGGAACAGGATGAATGGATACCGAAGACCAGTTTGCCTCTGCTTCTGTCCCTGAGTGAACCTGGCTCCTATTCTCTTCTGAGACACTGAATGAAATTCTTTCCTTTAACTGAGAAATGAAAATTGAGTCAATGATGTTCCTGATGGGAGACTGTCACTCTGACTCAGGAAGTGGATTCTGTGACTGTCAGAGTGTTAAGCCACTAGGTTGGCTGGGAGCAGTGGTGTACACCTGTAATCCCAGCCACTCAGGAGGCTGAGGCAGGAGGATCCCTGTGAATTTGAGGCCAGCCTGGGCCACAGTGAGCTCAAGGGCAGCCCAAACTGCATAGCGAAACTGTCTCAAAAAGGCATAAACCACTAGGTTTATGTCAATTTGTTTTACAGTGTTTAGATGCTTTCTCTCTTTTTTTGCAGCACCAGGGATCGAACTCACAACCTTGCACCTGCCAGACAGGTGCTTAAGCCATTGAGCCAAACTCCCGGCCCTTCTAAAAATTTTTATTAGCACACACACATGCAAAATGTCCACTTTGCAGATCTGTGACCACCTCAGCCAAAAAAAAGTGGATCTGGTGAGCTGATCACCAAACGCAAAGCCTCCTGGGAAGTTTCTTTTGGTTTGTTTGATTATGTGATGTGTGCACCTTGAGATTGAAAGTGAGAGGTCTCCCTCTCTGTCCCCACCGCCTGGTTCTCTTTCCAAAGCCCTATGGTGCCAGGGCTTTGGAAAACACGTATTTTCCAAAAAAAGTGTATTTTCTTACATATACTTCCAAAAATATCTATAGCATATGCAAGCATATACTGTCTGTCCATACGATGTGTCTCTGTCTCTGTCTCTGCCTCACACACACAGGCGCACATCCACCTAGAAAATTTAGACAACACGAGTGCCTGCTCCCTGTGGAGACCTATTCATTATTTTGAAAAAAATAATTACCCTTGGGAGCCAGGCAGTGTGTCACATGCGTATAATTCCAGCACCGGGGAGGCAGGAGGACCACAACAAGTTCCAGGGCAATCACAGCAAGACACTCTCAAAAGACCAAAAAAAAAAAAAAAAAAAAGAAAAAGCCTCTTTGGTTGTTACAGTGTATTCCTTAAGCTGAGAACTACAGGTGAAAGGTTTAGCTATTCAGACCAGCAAGTTGCTGGCTTTATTCCTGCAGTTTGGGCGGGCGAACAGCCACCCGGGTGACTGAGCCATGAGTACCAGAGTCTCCAGCTGAGGGCGGCCTCCGTCCCTCAGTTAATGAGTCTCAAAGTAAAGTGCCCTTCACAGGGGCTGTCTCCAGGCTAACAGAGTCGGCGCTGCGATTACCGGTGTAGAAATAATTTCTCTGGTCTGATTTTTCTACACGCATCCTACCCCCTGATCTGACTTTGGTGGTTGTTCATCACAGAAAACTTGAGGAACACAGCAAGGTGTGAAGAAGACTAGTTATCCAACTGGGTAGTCCAGAGAGAACTACTGTTCATATTTGTTTTACTTTTTAAATTGTATAAACATTATAGTCATATCTAGTATATTTAGAGCAAATCCATCCAGACATGATTTTGTCTGGATATAATCAGCACTAATTAAGGAGAAAGTTAAAAAAAAACACCCTCACACATCATCACATCCACCAAAATTCACAATGATCACTTAACATTGTATCTGTAGTTTGCATTGACCGTTCCCCAGGTTGTTTCAAATTTCTTTCCCGAACTCATTAGTGATACTTTGGTGTTGGCTTTTCCGGTCTCTCCCGTTCACCTGGGTAACTCTCCAGCAATACTTGGGAGCCCGGAGGTCTGTGTCTCTCCTGCTCCTACCTTGGTGTCTGAGCCTGGTACAACTCATCTTGTAGCATCATGGGAATAATTTCTTGGCATTCCATGTTAAATCACTCACATTGATTATTTTCATAATAATGGACTTTTAAATGGTTTCTGGTTATTATACATAACGGTACAGTGGACCCAAGGACAAGATACTAGGAGTAGAGTTCTTGGAACAAAGTCACCCCTTGCTCTCTCGCTTTGCTGAAAGATTCCTGTGTAGATTCGGGGAGCCTCGGTAACAGTCAAGCCTCCAAGCAATTCCAACACCCCAGGATACTCCTCACTGCCTTGTTACATTGACACTGTCCTGCCTCAGCCTCTTCACGTTTTACAGACTCTTGCAAAACTTCAGATTTGCTTCTCAGCAAGCTCTTGCTAACTCATGCTGCCCTCCCTGTGTGACCATGTTACAGTCACTAGGTGGCTAACATTTTTGCCATCTAGATCTATGGGAGAGCCCTTCACTATGTTTATTAGCATTGCAGATGTTTCCTGCAAGAAAGAGGCCCACGTTTCTTTCCTTTCCCTGGTTGCCCGATACCTGGAAATATTTTCTGCGAAAATCAAATCGAGGAAGCTGCCCGATGCCACGGCATACCCACCGGCTAGTTTTCACAGAGCCGGCATGAGGTCAGAGACACTGTATGTGGGGCTGAGGCAATTTTTGGCGGTGGGGATGAACCCGGGGCCCCTCTGACCACTTCCCCAGCACGCTCCGCTTCTCCTGGTCAGGGTAATCCAAGCAATGCTCTCATGCAAACAGGATGCTTTTGTGGAGTTCGGGTTTTTTTGTTTTTTGGGCTTGTTTGGTACTGGGGATCAAACTCACAACCTTGTGCTTGCCAGGCAGGCACTTGTGCCACTGAGCTAAACCCTCAACCCTTTTTTTCCTTTGTGGTACTAGGGATTGAACTCAGGGCTTCACGCACACTAGGCAAGCACTGTATCACCGACCTACACCTCAGCCTTTTGTATTTTGAGGCAAGATCTCACTAATTTGCCTTTGCTGGCTCCAAGCTTTCAATCCTCCTGCCTCAGCCTCCTGAGTAGCTGAGACTTGACAGGTGTGCACCACTGAACTGGCTTCTGCAATTCTGACTGGTCTGCAGTGAAGTCAGTGCAACTCCGCCTTTGTTCCAACCATCAGTTCTGCAGAAAGGAGAGCACTGCCGAAGTTGGATTTGAGGTGTCAACACCGGTACCCAGTACGCACTTGGAAGGAGGGTTGTCTTAGTTACCTTTCCCTCCTTGCTGAGACAAAACACCTGACACCCAAAATAAAGGGAGGAAAGGTTTATTTCGCTTACAGTTTTTGGAGGTTTCAATCCCTAATCAACTGGCTCCAAGGCAAGGTGGCATGGCACTGGGGCAACTCTTCGAGGCAGCAGCTGAGCAAAAGCAGCCAGAGTAAAAAGAGGCAAGAGCAAGCCTCTTCTCCCTTATGTTGTACACAGGACACCCCTCTCCCTCTCCAGGGTGGGTGTAGCATTCACAAATCTCCTTGCCTTCCTTTGCACAGGATGAGGATATTTACAAAGAGCCCTGGCTCCCTGCTGAGTCTCTCAATTAAACTCCGACCTTCTCAAATTGACACAATGAACAGGTAACTGCTTGTGCTCTACACCCCAGGATGTAGAGCTGCTGAGTTACTTAATTAAGCTGCTAGACTTCTCAAGTTGACACAGTGTATTTTCTGTCTAGAAATGATAATGGAATATGAACATCAGACGTCTTTTTGAGACAGGGTCTCACTATGCAGTTCAGGCTGGCCTTGGGCTCCTTTTGTAGCTCAGGCTGATCTCAAACTCGAAACGATCCTCCTGCCTCAGCCTCCCAAGTGCTGGGATTACAGGTGTGTACCTTCTGTCTTCTTTGAGCAAATGTCTATTCAAGTTCTTAACTCATTTGAATTTTTTAAAATTTTCATTTTTAAAAAACATTTAACTGCAGGAGCTCCTCATGTTTAAGAGATGAATTCATTGCCTTCTGTTTCCTCTGTTGGTTGTTTGCTGGGCTGTGTGGTCTTTTAGTTGCAATATGTCCCATTTGCTTGTCATTGTTTCTGTTGCCCCTGCTACCGGTGTAATTTAGATTAAATCACTGCCCGAACCAGTGAGCATGACGGTCCCCATGTCTTCTGGAAGTTTTATAGTTTCAACTTTTCTGTTTAAATCTTTGATCCATACTGAGTTTTGTTTTTGTGCATGGTACATGATTCTAATTTCATTGTTTTGCATGTGGATATCCTATTGTCCTCAACACCATTTCTCCAGGACTGTCCTTGGTCCACCGCGTATCGCTGGCAAACGTGTGCAGGGCCCGCTGACCCTGTGTGTGTGGGTCCGTTTCCAGGCCCTATCTTGTTCCATTGCGCCAGCACCAGACTTTTGATTAGAGAGCCTTTGCGATGTATTTTGAAACCAGTAAGTGTGACGTCTCCTGCCTTAGTCTTCTTTCTCAAGACTGATTTGGCTATTTGGTCTTTTGTGGTCCACATGAATTGTAGAATTGCTCTTTTCCGTTTCTCTAAACCCGCCCTTGGGACCCAGATAAGGACTGGGCTGAATTTGTAGGTTGCTTTGAGTGGCACACACATCTTAACCATGTTAAGTCTTCTCACCGTGGCACAGGATGTCTTCGTATTTGTTTGCAATTTTTTAAAAATATTTTGTGATTTTCAGTATACAAATCTTTACCTTTCAGTATACAAGTCCGGGCCATTCTGGTGGAACAGTCATTTTATCTTTATATAATGTCCTTTTTGTCTTTTGTGGAAGTCTTTAACTTAGAGTTGTTTTGTATGATGTAGTACAATCATCTCTGCTCTCTTGGTTACCATTTTCATAGAATATTTTTTGTATTCCCTCACTTTTGACAGTGTATAAATCTAAAATGAGTTTCTTATAAACAGCGTAAAAGTGAGTCTTGTTTTTTTTTTTCCACTCATTTTCCTGCATTATGTCCTTTTATTGGAAAGTTTTACATTTTGAGCCAGTATTCATAGGAATCATTCTTGCCATTCTGTAAGTTTTTTCTGTTAGTCTTTTATTTCTTTTGTCCTTGACTCTTTTGATGCCTCCTCCTCCTCTTCCTCCTTCTTCTTCTTCTTTTATTTTTTTGTCTTTTTGAGACAGGGTCTCACTATGCAGTTCAGGCTGGCCTTGAGCTCACTTTGTAGTCCAGGCTGGTCTTGAACTCACGGTGATCCTCATGCCTCAGCCTCCTAAGTGCTAGGATTACAGGAGTGCTCCACCATGCCTGGCTCTCTTGCTGCCTTCTTAGGGGTTCCGTAGACTCTTTCTATTCTATGCGTGACCGTTGATTTCCCATGTCAGCTTGAGGGGGTCCCAGGAGGCCTGTGTCAAAGGCAATTTCCAGCTGTGTCTGGGGACCCTGTAAACTGCCGGGTTTGGACACAGTAGGGTTCCTCCCGCTGCAGCTGGGGACCGCCCAATCCACTGAGGGCCTGATGACCACAGAAGCAGAAGCCGAAGTCACCTCTTTTGCTCCCGGCTGCCCGCTTGAGTGGGGACATCGCGTCTCCTGCAAGCAGGCTGAGACCTGGCACCGGCCCCCGGTCCTCTCGCTCCACACTGAGTCGCCCACCTGGCTTCCTGGGTTCCTGGCTTGCACGTGGCTTCCGGAGCGGCGGGCGGGCGGACCGTTAGCGGCAGGCGCTGTCTGTGTGGTGGACCAGCCGTGCAGGTCTAGGTTGGTGGAGGCCGAACAGGACCGAGCGAGGAGAGGACAAGAGCCGTGAGCGCCCCTGGTGGTGGTGGGGGTGTTTCCCCGGGACCAGGGAGCGACCTGGGTCAAGCTTGCGGCACCCTGAGTGGCCTTGAGCACAGCCTGGAGGATCAAGGCGTCTGGAGGGCAGGTGAGAGGGGCGTCCTGGGGTGTGGGGGCTTTGGGGTGTTCAGGACCCTGACCTTTGAGCAAGAGGGGAGCCGCTGCAGGGCGCAGAGCAGAGAAGTGACGGGAGCTGATGTGAGGGGATGGGGGAGAAAGTGGGGTGAAAGCTGGGGGCTCCAGTGTGGCGGTGGCCATGTGGGCTGGGAGGGGTGGACCGGCGGGGTCCGGGACAGCGTGCATGGGAGGGCTGGGAGAAGGAGGCAGCAAGATCTTGTCTGGAGTGGCCAGAAGGAAGGCATCCTGGGGCCGCCAGGAGGGATGGGGAGGGGCGGCCCCAGCGCCTGGGGAAGCAGACGGCTGAAGTCAGCGCTTCCTGGCTCCCAGGAGGCGGGCACTGCACACCCTCCAGGCTGAGTGTGGCTGCCCAGACGGGCCAGGTTCCCAGGAGAGCCATCAAACGGTGTGAGAGGTTGCAGATCCTAAAACGCAGGGGCTTTTATAGAACAATCAGGATTTGCCGCTGAGTGATAGCGAGGCCCCTGGGAGGGGCAGTCAGGTCCCCTGCCCTCTGCTGGTCTCCAGCTGGTTGCCATCCTCTCTGTGCTCTGCTGGCCTCGTTTGAATATCAGGGTAGTAGTACTATCCTTCGTTTTGTTAGGAAAACTAACAAAAGAGTTTATTTAACAACTAAAACAAATTGTTTTCTTTTTTTGAGGCACGGTCTCACTACGTAGCCCAGACTGGCCTCAAACTCATGGCGAGCCTCCTGCCTCAGCCTCCCAAAAGCTGGGATTGCAGGCATGTGCCACCTGGCCCAGTTTGACAGAGATAATTTATGTAAAGCGCCAGAGCAGTGTTTGCTAAGTGCTCAAAAGCATTGTTGATGTTATTGTTACCTGTCTGCTTGGTCTCACCAGGCCACAAGCCTGCAGGAAGATTCCAACAAGCCAGGAGGTGGTGCCAGCCGGGGCCAAGAGGCGAGTGAAGCCTCCCTTAATGAAGGATGACACCAAACCCAAAAGCCGGAGGGAAGGGCACACAGCTCCCAGGCGCTGAGAAAATTGCGTCCGCCCGGCGCTATCGGCCCACAAATCAGAGTTCATTTCTGTCCTTCCGCAGAGCTCGGCACAGGGGCCTGGATCGCCCGTGACTCATCTAATAGCCTGGAGTTTGCCCGGCTTGCGGCCTCACAAATCGAATTTGCAGGTTCCTTATCAGGCGAGCTAGGAAATTAAAGCGGCCCGGCTGTGGTGTCGCTAAGGAAAAGGCTCCTTGCGTGGACGCCCAGGCTGAGCACGTCGCGGCCCCATTAAAGCGTCACTTCCCACTGTGGCTAATAAGGTTTGAAATCATCCAAGGAAACCTGCTGTTCTTTTTTAAGGTCACAAAACAGAGTAATTTGGTTATAAGGAAGAGATAGCATTTGCCTTCCTAGTGCTGGGGGCGTGCGTGCCTCCCCGCGCGCATGCACACACACACACATGCTCTCAGATGGCTGTCTATGGGAGGCCCACAGTCTCCTGTTAATAGAAGTGGGGGGATCAGAGGCAGCCGCCTGTCCCCCCTACACCCCGGGCCCCGGGCCATGCACTGCCCATCAGGAGCTGTCTGATGAGTGGTTGTTGGTTTTTCTTTGCCAGGGATGCATCTGAGGGCTGTGTGGGCCCCGGGACAGGGCATTGCTCAGCTTCTTCCAGGCCTTTTCCGGTCGACAGCAGGGCCCTGAAGACCTGCGTTGGGCTCAGGCCCCTGGCGTCCTGGACTCCTTTCTCATGGCCCCGTGGTCAGAGCGTCCGTGTTCATTTCAGCTCGGCTCCTGGCCGGCAGGCACAGCCCCGGAGGGTGACCCCGCAGTGCACTCAGGCAGGGGCTGCGCCTGCATGTCACGGCTGGGGTGGCTCTTCCCCCATGGCGTCGAGTGTGTGACACTGTGAGGGTGTGTAGCCGGGGGCTGGGGGTGTCTACAGCCCACAGCCTGACTCAGCTGCTCTCTGCCAGATCGCCGGCCCCTTCTCTCCCACCGGCTCCCGGCCTGGGCCGGGGAAGCCACCCTTCCTCTTTTGGTGGTGCCTTTAATCCTAGCTGCTCCAAGCACTGAGGGTTATTTATTTTTCAGAGGCGTCAAGGGATTTATGGCCCATTCACAGTGAGAGTCAGTGGTGGCCCGCTCATGGCGACAGCCGCCCCAGGGGACAGAGCTGTGGCCCCCGCGTGGGGAAAGGCACATTTCCTAGGGAGTCAGATGCTGGGGATTATTTTTTCAGACTCCTTCAGGATGGCTGGCTCCACCCCACTGCCCAGATCAGAATGTGGGGCTTCTCGAGCAGCGGCAGGAACTGGCCTCACCAGCTCCAGTCTGCTCATCACAGAGGTGGAGAAGTCTGTGTCCTGCTGGAGGTGAGACTGTGCCCACAGAGGACAGGGCTTGCAGGCTGGGGACATCTCCACTCCCTCCACGACTGAACCTATGTGTGCATTTCAAGGGTCTGCGCAGGCTCCGAGCCCTCCCTCTCCCTGGGGACACTGCTGTGCCAGCGTCTGGCTGACTGTGGGGACCACACAGGCTGCATGGGCCTGACTGATTCCCTCTGTCACCATGTGTCCCAGGGAGGAAATACTGGAGCAAGCAGACTCTGATTTCAATGCAGTCTTCTTTGAATAGTTAAATGTTATGGTTTCGATTAAAAAATGTGTCCTCCTGACCCTGTGTTCAGAGGTGGGGCCTGGCTGAAAATGTTGGGTCCCAGAGGCTGTGACCTGGAAGGGTATATTCTTGTCCCCAGCACCTCTCTTTTCTTTCTGCTTTCCAGCTACCATGACATAAACAGCTGTCCTCTGCCAGACCCTCCTACCATGCTGTTTCTGCCTTGGAGCCAGTATACCATGAACTGAACCCACTGAAGCCATGAACCAAAATAAAACTCCCTTCCTTACAGTGTGGGTGTTTTGTATCAGTGACAGGAAATACATTAAGCCCGAATATTGACCTTCAATCCTTAAGCCACCCACACAGCCTGTTTTATAAAACTTTGCAAATCTTGCAGAGCCAATTTTGGATTTACTTGGTGTTAGTCTTCCTTGGAGCTTGGGTCCTTGGGTACTATTTCCATTCAGGGAAATGCTGACTGTATTTGAACACCCCCAGTGGCAGGGCCCCAGGACAGGACAACCCCAGGATGTCCTGATTGTGCCAGGGTCTCAAAAGGTGCCGCTCCCATCTTGGAATATGACCGTGCTGGTCCGGCAGCCTTGGGTTCTCGGGACCCTCCCGCCTCAGTCAGACTCCAGCCCTGTTGAAACGTCCTGGCCAAGGCCAGAGCTTTCATCCTCCCTTTCTTTTCTTTCTCTTCCCTTTCTCCTTTCCTTTCCTATTTCTCTTTTCCTTTCTCTTCTTTAGCCCTGGAGATTGAACCCAGGGCCTTCACATTGAGCTACATACTCAGTGTAAAGTTTTTATTCTGAGACAGGGTCTCACTGAGCTGCTCAGGCTGATTTAAACCTATAGTCCTCCTGCCTCAGCCTCCTGAGCTGCTGGGATTACATGTGTGCAAAGCTGAGCCCAGCTGATTTTGTGTGTTTCTAGCCAGCTAGTTGTGGCCTGCCTTTATTACAATTCAAAGTGTGCCTGTCAGCTTGGTAGGAGGGAAGCAGACATCTCATTGCTAATTTTAGTGTCTCCGATTAAGCACTCTCTGTGGGGCCCTGGCTGGCAGGACTCCCTGGAGCCACCGAAGAGGTGGCACTGAAGTGACATTAATTATCCCTAGGTGCTGCCACCTTCGCCAGGGCCAGCACTCAGCCACCTGAGTGGCTTTGCATGGGCTGCTCACTCTCAGGGCCCAGCGCAGGGCAGACCGGGGCTGCGATGTTCAATGCGGCAGGTCTGGGTGGCTTTGGGCAGCGGCCGGGCACCTGCCTGCTCCTCCCCTTCCATGCGTCCTGTTGCATGGTGTCTGTCTGTCAGTGCTGGGACAGTGACAGCGTTTGATGCTGGCCCTGGGAGAAGGTGGGCTTTGCCAGTTCCAAGCCTGGGTTTCTGAAGAGCAGTGGTGTCTGGAAAGCCCAGGGACACAGTGACTCCAGTCAAAGCAGCAGGGGGTGCTGCTCCTACTACGCCCAGGCTAGACGAGCCCTTCAGTCATTGCTGACAGGCAGGTGCACCCCAGGGGGACGGGGACTGCACTGGTACCCCAAATGTGAGAAGAGACAGGAGGGTTGTTTTTTGGGGGGGTATGAGTGTTACAACACAGCCCAGTCTGGCCTTAAACTTGCAATCCTCCTGCCTCAGCCTCTCATGTGCCAGGGATTATGGGCATGTGTCACCATGCCCAGCTCACACTGCAGGTTTTAACGTACAGTTCCCAGTTCTTATAACCAGTCCAGGCCTAAAGAACCCAGAGAGGCCACTGAAGAACTCGGTGCGAGTGCCTATTGTTATGAGGTACTGGAAATGGAGGAATTCAAATTGTACCTTTTATTTTGGGTTTTGATTCTGAAGGAACTGGCCAAAACCAACTGTAGTTGGTGACAGAAAAGCCTGGAAGGTAATATAAACTCCAGGGATAAAAGTTCTTCCAACAGGAGAAGCAGATTTGGCATAGGGGAGCCTGGAACTCCGTTGAGGGAATAAAAAGCCCGGGGTCTCTATAGCTTGTTGGGAATTAGAGGCTGAGACCCTCAGCACACTGTGACAGCAATTTACATTTAAAGGGGCTCAGAGACTTTTTGTGTGGGATTTGTAGTGGTCAGAGGAGAGGATGTGTGGGACAGAGCGTGTGACGAGGATTTGGAGGCATTTGGTTGGACTTTGAGGTGTGTGCCGCTATTTTCTGTTAATCCCTGTCAAACAGCTTTGTGTTTTTCAGAGTGCTTTCTTGTAGAATGAATTTGATCTTCACAATATAAAATATTTTCCCCGGGCTTACTGAATTTTAATTTCGTCAGTGTTTGAACAACTGCTCACATGGCGGGGGTGTCTGATGACAGGCGCGGAGAGAAAGCTAAGTCTTACAGGCAGTGGTGACGTCTTTCAGGGGCTGGCTGTGGACCCCCAGTCCTGATGAGGGCGCTGTGGGGACAGTGATGGGAGAACAGGAAGTGCCTAGGGCCGCAAGAGGCGCCATTGTGGAGAGGCTCAAGGGCTTGTTTTCTGTCTCAGGATCCATGTGTGAGAAGAGTAGAGGTCTCTTTTTGCCTAAAAGCTGTTGTCTTTCCTGGGTGAGCTTAGGTGGGCCATGGTGCTCAAATGTAAAATGAGATTATAATAGTGCCCACCCCAAGGGATTGTGGAGAGATTGAGTTAATACATTGTTTAAAAAGGGCACCAAATGCATATTTATTATTGTGAAGACCACAGTAGTAATGGCCGGGAATGTTGGGTCCCACCAGCCCACGCAGCCTGCGGTGGTTTATTGCCCAGTCTGCCTGCTTGGGCCCAGCTAATGCCACTCTTCCCCTTGGTGGCCTCACCAGGGACACGGTGACAAATGTGAGGGGCGGAGTTCAGTCTGCTTCAGGAAGCTGATTAGGAAGAATAACCAGGCCCCGTGATTTTATGAAATAGCCCAAATGGGAAACTTGACCTTGAGGATGTCGTAGACTTCTTCACAGCTGTGAAGTGACTGATCCCATAGGAGGGACCCCAAGAATTGAAAGCTCGAGAGCAGTCCTCTTATGCAACTCTGCTGCTCACCAGCAGTGGGATTGGGGTCAGTTATGTGGCCTCCCCAGGCCTCGGTTTCTTCATTTGTAAACAGGAATAATGCTAGTAGCATTGTTGGGGTTTATAAGTCAGATGCTATCCATAGAGTGCTTAGAAGTGAAGAGCTTAGAACCTGGTGTGGGATCGATAAAAATCTATTACTGTGTTTGTTACAGCTGCTCACATGGTTAGAGACGCCCGTGCAGATTACAACTCAGCACTCGGAAAGGAGATTATCTTCATGGCAGGGCTTATCCCATGATGGTCCCTTTTCTTCCTGTCCCGAAAGACAACATTTGTAGGACACCCCGCCCTGCTCCTGACCCTTTGAGCCTGGTAGAGAATAGGGGAAGTCAGTGTCCTGCTGCCTGCCAGGGGCTGGAGTCCCATTCGTCCTGTTTCTGTGTGTATGTCTCGGTGTGTGTATGGTGTGTGTCTCTGGCAGTGTGTTTCTGTAGTCCCAGGAACGAGGAGTGTCTCATGGTCCCTATTGCACAAGTAGGGCCTTGGGGGATTTTGTGCTACTTAGACCCCAACCCTCCTCATTATTGACTCCCCCGTTTCTTCTCTCTACCTGAGCATTCTTCTTTTTCACTGTGATGGTGAAGCTTCTTTGGCATTTTGGTTGGCTTGCAAGGTGCCTAGGGGATTAGTAAAGCACATTTCTGGGTGTGTCCAGGTAGGTCATGGAGCTGCAACCTTGGGTATTATCTGGTCCCTCCTCTTTTCTTTCTGATACTCTTCTCTTGCTTCCTGACCCCCATGAACTAAGGCACTTTGTTCCACCACATCCTCTCGCTGTGATGTTCCTGCCTTGGAGCCAAATGACCATGGACCGAACCCCCTGAACCATGAGCCAAATTAAATCTCTCCTTTAAACTGTGTATGTTAGGTATTTGGTCCCAACCTCAGAAAAGCTGACTGAAACACTCAACTCCCCTTGACTGGGCCTGCCTTTCCCATGCTCTCAGCTGCCCTCCACCCCGCTCCTTTGGGAATGGATCAATTAGGGAGGCACTCATCTATAAACAATAAGGTGAGCTGGGGACCCACATAGAACTCGAAGCCCTGGGCCACCAGTGTCAGGCTGGGCCCCCACAGAACAGATGTGCAGACAGAGGTGACAGACCCCAGTCAAGCATGGCCACACTTAGTTGTTTGCCAAGTCCTGAGCCTGCTGAAGTGCTGGTGACACTGTTGTGACCTGGGCTGGCCAGATCTCTGCAGTGATCACAGTGTCTGCTGGCCGTGCTGAAAACCTCCAGCCAGGGCCACCACACTGGGGACCTCACAGCTCACCAGTCTGGGTTGAGGGCCTTTAGGATAGGGCCCAGGGCTGGTCGGTCTCACTTGCTTGATCTCAGAGACACCTATAAGAAACTGTGTGACTCTAGACACCAGGAATAAAGAGCCAGGTTGGGAACATTGAACACAAAAGAGATTTTAATAAAGATTGGACCTGCTCTGGGCAGCGACGCTGCCACTCTTCCTTTTGTGACCGGAATGGTGACACGCAGGAAGGGGCAGGCTATAGCAGGCCGGTCACCTGCCACACTGTGGAGCCAGTGCAACCTAATGTTGGGGGCAATAAATAGCCTGGCTCTTTGCTTTTTAAGACATAATTACCATACTGTTATCTCACCTAAAAATGAGCAATTTCTTACACATTGAGGAAATTTCCTATGCATTATGGGAGGACCATGGACCGATTGTTTTTTTCATCTGATTGGGAGGTAATTTTCCCTGGTAGCAGAAGCCACCTAGGACATATGTCCAAAAAGAGTGTGCATGGTGGCACATGCCTGTATCCCAGCACTCGGGAGGCTGAGGCAGGAAGATCACCACAAGTTCAAGGGCAGCCTGGGCTACACAATGAGTTCAAGTCCAGCCGTAATGAAGGAGCAATGTGAAATGCATAGCAAGACCCTGCCTCATCCACTTTCCCCAGAAGCATGCAGACCAAGCTCTCCTGGAATCTGTTGTCACAGGAGAAAAGCCCCTGCTGGCTGGGCTGGTCACTTGTGTTGGGAATGTTGCAGGACTCGCCTTCTGCCACAGTTTGCATCTGAAATGTCCCCCAGAGGCTCGCGTCCCCAGTCTGGGGCACTGTGGGAGTAGTGGACCGCCCAGGAAGTAGGCCTGGGGGAGGAGCTAAGGCTCTAGGGCTGTGCCCTCGCAGGGGATGCTGGGACCTGGCCCGGCTGTCTCTGCTTCTGGGCTGCCATGGGGTGGACACTCCTCCTCTGCTGTGCGTGTCTGCTGAGTGACTGTCACTGCAGGGCCAAAGTCACAGGGTCATGGGACCATCGGCTGAAACCGTGAGCCAAAAGAAACTTCCTTTTAAGGCAGTTACTTCAGGTGTTAGTCATGGAGTCAGAAAGTGAAATGACCTTCGGTGTATTTTTTAAATCAGTTTTGCACTGTAATTCAAGGAGCATTGGGAAGTCACTGCAGAGTTCCTGGGCAAGGTCCCCAGAGGGTACCAGCACAGTGTTGTGCCTGACCAGATGAAGGGAGGGTACAGCGATGCTGGTCACCTGGCTTCCCCTGCCCACCTGTGCTCACAAGGTGGCCCGGGGCGGCCTTTCCAGGAGCCGCCTAGATGGCTTTCGAAGGTTCCACCTCTACCCTATTTCTCCCAGGTGTCAGGGACCAGCCGGGTTTCTTGACACCTGGAACTCCTGAAGCTGGTGTCAGGTAGGACACGCAGGCCAGCCCAGACCCTGGTCTCTGACTGAGTATTTTTTGGACATTCAATCTGAAGTGGTGCAGAGAAAATGAGAGCGAGAGAGATAAGGAGGAGGCCTTTAATGAGGAGGGCATGAGAGAACTTCACAGGTCGGGGCGGATGCAGAAGCTCTCAGTGAGAACAAAGAAGTGTAGTTACTTTTACCAGTTCTGGCTGGGGGAGGAGTTTGGGAGGTGGGCAAAATGACATTAATGCTGATTTGAAGGAGCATCTGCCTGTGTAAAATAGGAGACAGAAAGATTTACTGGGGGCTGGGGGTGGAGGCTTGTGGGGTTGTGGAGTCTTGGGATCGGAGAGGGCTCAGTGCACACACAAAAAGGGAGCGGGAGGTTTATCTCTGGAATGAGAAGGAGAACACGGAGTTTACTCTTGGAGAGCTCAGTTGTTTCTCTGGGTCTTTGACCAAGTTGGGCGGGTGTCATGTTACAGATAGCCAAGCCCCAGGCTAGCAGAACCTATCAGTCCCCTGTCCCCTGGGGGAGCCTCGGTGTGCAGTGCGGTGTCTGGGCTGACTGTCCTCTGTCCCTGGCAGGCGGAGTTGCTTTCCCCCCACGTTCCAGTTCCCTCAACGCCAGCGCTTGGCCTTGGCTGACCAGGTGTCCCTTGAAGCCAGCGGGGGACAGGGAAAGCAGACAGGGTGCTGCATTCATGGGGGAGCAGCGAGGTGCCAGGTCTCCTGTTGCCATCTCGCCTCAGAGCCCATAGTGCTCAGCAGTGGGCAGCCAGGAGGACGGTGCACTGGGCAGCGGCTGGCGTCTCCACGGCTCCCTGCGGCAGGACCCTTCTTTCCCCAGGGGCTGGGGTCTGAATTGATGCTAGAAGTGGCCACTATGCTTCGGATCAGTGATGTTCCCCAGAAGGCTCAGTGGTCAGAGTGGGCTTCCAGAAGACGGCTGGGTCGTGAGGGCACTGACCCCACCGCTAGGCCAAGCCATTGATGAGTTCACAGCTGAATGTTCTGTTCGGAGATGGGGCCTTATCTTAGGCACTTTCTTGTTGCTGGGACAAAATATGTGACATCCACAGCTTGAAGGAGGAGAGGTTTGTTTTGGCTCATGGTTTTGGTCCATGATTGGCTGGCTCTGAGACAGGAGCAGCAGGGCAGAAGGACCTGAGTGGAGAACCGCTGTTCACCCCATGGCAGCCAGGAAGCAGAGAGAAAGGGGAGGAGGCGGGGAGGGACATAGACCCTTCCAAATCACGCCCCCAGCTTCCCTCCAGACTCCACCTCCTAAAGCACAGTCACTTCTGAACTCTCAGGGGATCAATCCACTGCTGAATATAGTGCTCCAGGATCTAATCACCTCCAAAAGCCCCACAGAACACACAAGCCTTTTGGGGGCCATTCTAGGTCTAAACCATGCCAGGCCTGGTCAGAGGAAGTGGGTCCTGGAGCATCACCTGGAAGGGGGTGTCTTGCTCCAGGTTCCCGTTCTTTCTCTCTGCTCTTCAGGTGCCATGAGGGTGAGCAGCTCTGCCCCACCATGCCTTTCCACCATGATGTTCTGCCTCTCCACAGGCCCAGAACAATGGAGCCATGGACTGAAGCCTCAGAAACCATGAGCCAAGTTAACCTCTTCCTCCTTTAAATTGTTATTCTCATGTATTTTGTGACAGTGGCAAAAATCTGGTTGCCACAGTGGCTGAAGGAGGGGCCAGGGCTGTGAAGGCCCGAGAGTCAGAGGCCCTCTCCTTGCCTCCTTTGGAAGCCTGCTGAGGCCAGGGTGCAGTCCCTGCCCTGGGCCCAGATTTCCAGGAGCTCTGCCTATGGTCTGGGTGGGCATTGTACCCTGAGAGTCAGGAACACAACCCTCCTGCACTAGATGTGCTGCTCCAGTGCTGGTTGACAAGACGTCTGGTCCTTGTTTGGTGGAATCCTGGTCATGACTTTGGGCTCTGGCTAGGGGGTGTAGGCTACCACAGAGACAGTCTCAGCTTTGGAGTCTGGAAGTCCCAGTTCCACTTCCTGTCACTGGAGGAGGTGTCAACTGGCACAACTGTAAAAGAGGGAGGTTGGTCAGCACTGGTCAGAATCCCAAGGCGCCTCTCCAGTGACCCAGCCCTTCTCCTGGCGTGAAGGGAGGAGTGCAGGAGGAGGTTCGCTGCGGTGTATCTGTAAGAGCAGCGCCCCGGCAACCCCCAGACGCCCATCCACTGCCAGCTGGTCCACGTGGCTCTATGGACTTTCAAAAAGAACGACACAGCTTTGTGCACTCACTGCACAGAATAATCTTCAGTGACATCGCAAAGGCAAGGCTGAGAAGGGCGTAGGGCATCCCTTGCTTTGTGCTTATTTTCGAAAAAACTTTTGAAAGGGGACCAAAAAAAAAAAAAAAAAGAAAAGAAAAAAAAAAGAATTAAGATGTGTTGTGTACATGTAGCAACTCCTCATGATGAACATACTCATTATGCACTGCAAACGGGTGCTTATAAAAATAAAAACTTATGAATCCATAGAATATACAGAGAGAAATCCCCGGGGGAACTAACAGCTGAGGCTGGGCTGGGGCTGGGGCTGGGAGACGGGTTCTCACTCTGTGGACTCCATTGTAAACTTTGAACTTGCACCAGTTGTATACATGAAAAATACACAGAAGCCAGCTCTCCCGCATGCACACACTGTGTGACTCCGGGCAAGCCCCACGCCCTCTCTGAGCTCCGCTGCCAGGCGCAGAGCCGCTGTGTGTGGCTGCCTGTGCGTCGGAACGAGGCGTTTCTGATTGCGTATTCAATGCTGTTTCAGTTACCATCCGGACACTGGGCAGGATGGCTCTGGGCTAGGAGAGGCAGTGATCTGAGACTGCGAGCACCTCGAGGACAGGCGTAGCATCTTCCCAACGTGGTCCCCTCCAGGCTCCTGGGTCGGGCAGCAAACCTGGACCGTGCGTTCCGCAGCTCTGCCCCGCAGCAGGCTGCGGCGTGAGAAGTCACTGTCCACCAGAGGGCGCCAGCTGCCGCCTCCCTCCCTCCCTTCCTCGTGGCCGTCCTCCTTTTAGGCTGCCAAAAGGCGACAATTTGGAGAGGGAAAATGCCTAAGGTGACCTGTCCCCCGCCTTGTTAGGTCCCCAGGGATTTGTCATTGCTAAGCGTGCTGCAGAGCCTGCATAAGGACCCCGGGGTGGGTGTGCGTGGTGCGCATGTGTGCATGCACGCGTGCACGGGTTCGCACGCTGTGCGCAGGTCCATGCGCGTGTGCACGCAGGAGCCCGGGCTGTGAGGTCCGAATCAGTTTGTCTCACATTTGCAGAGCGTTCCGCCCCGCCCTGGGCCTGTACCCGCTGTTGACTCCAGCCTCCCTCGTTTCTCTCTCCCAGGGCAGGAGAAGGAGGGATTTCCGGGGCCCCCTTCTCTGCAGGGTGACGTCGCCCCCGGGTCTGAGGCTCCTGAGTCCTGCTGGGTGCTACAGCAACCTGTGGAGTCCCAGGCAGTGGAGGAAGGATCTGGCCACCGGCCACAGCACATGCAGGACCCTGGGTTCTGAAGTCTTCCTTAGCCACGGGTCAGGGTTCGGTCCACTGTTATATTCACTATTAATACTTGGTGTATGTTAATGTTATATATGTTATATAATATGTATTATATGTTAATTTTCAGTATCATTTTTGTTTTTGAGTCAGGGTCTCACTATGTAGTTCAGAATGGGCCTTGAACTCACGATGATCCTCCGGCTTCAGCCTCCTGAGTGCTGAGATTATAGTGTGCACCGCCACACCTGGCCAATATAAATACTAAAAGCAAAGAACCCTGGAAACTGCCTGGTTTTGTTTTTACTTTTCTTTTTCTTTTCTTTTCTTTTTTTTTGGAGACAAGGTCTCACTGTGCAGTCCAGGCTGGCCTTGAACTCTGCAAGATCCTCCTGCCTCTGGGAGGGGTAGGGCCGTCCTCCGGGAGCCTGGGGGGCGGGACAGGGTGGGTCCTGGAGGGGAGGGCCGCCCACTGGCGGGTGGAAGGGGACGGGAGGTGGTGTGGGGCACGTCTGTTGCCCTCTGTAGTTTCTGAGGCAGTGCCTCAAATGCTGCGGCCGGCTGGCGCCCCGCTGAACCCGGCCTTTGAAGGGAGACTGAGTCACTGCAGCCTCTGCCAGCCCCTGCCTGCGACAGCCCGGCTCAGAAGCCGCTTGCCGGGCAGCGGGCAGTGCTCAGGGCCTTTGATCCTCAGCCCGGCTGGAGCGGAGCCAAGGAGGAGATCAGCGCCTGGAGCCGGCCAAGCTCAAGGCCGGAGCTGGCTGGACCCTGGCCAGCTGCGCATGGCGGGACGCCGGAGGCCACCACCATGCCTGTGACACAGCCTGAGGCTTCCCCAGAGAAGCAGCCAGCCCAGGTAAGGTGACCAGAGTTTGTCTTGGCAGTGGGCTGATGTCACACTGGAGGGGGTGAGGGGGCCAGACGGGGACCCCAGCTCCCCTGCGTGGCCTGCTGGAGGTGGTGTGCGGTGACAGCTGGGGGTCGTCACCCCGTGTGTCTCTCCGGGCAGGATGGGGCTCCCGGTCCCTCTGGGGTTTGTTGACGGGGCCGCCTGCCTCGCTTTGGTGGATGCAGGGTGAGCGGAGGGGACACGTTTCATTTCCCGCAAGGCCGAGTCCTTCTGTCCTCGGCCCTGGCAGGCAGCAGCTCTCCAGTGGGCGGTGGTGGTGCCAGCCTGGTTCCCCGCTGGCCTTCCAGGGACAGCAGCCTGGGGGGAGAGGAGTCTTTGTGGTTTTCAGCGAAAATCGATTTCTCCTGATAGATACGTGGGTAATCAGGCTGGGAAATTCTCACTAATGCACACTCGGCCGACGTCATTAACCTAATGAAGGTATCAGAGCCGCCGTGGTGGGCAAAGCATTGCCGGTAGGTGTGGGGTGGGGGTGGGGGAGTGGGAGCTGGGGCCTGCTGAGCCCGCTCTGCTGAGCCCGAGAGGCGTCCAGGACAGGCAAGACCCCCGAGGAACGGAGGGGCCGGGCTTGTTCTTCGTTTTCTAAGGAGTCATCGCAAGCAGCTTCCCTCGTCCTCCCCCGTGCAGCCCACAGAAGCCCTTAGCGCCTGCACCGCGGTGGTAGAAGTGGTTTCCTTGATGTGTGCGTGGTTTTCTCCTTCGCCATCCATGGGAATCACCTGGGGCTTCGTACCCTGCCAAGGCCGCGCCTCTGAACAAGCAAGCCGTCGGGAGTTACTGCCAGGTGGGACCTATGTGCAGGCCGGGTGGGCTGCTGTGCCTCAGCCGGGGGCCTTGTTTGAACAGGTGTCCCGCGATGTCTGTTTTGTGGAATTCCTCTGCCTACAGTAGTCCTGTGTCAGCCTGTGACCAGTGCTGGAGAGGAAAGGTGTGAGGGTTCAGCTTCATTGTGTCAGCCTGATTGGCCCAGGGGACTGGTGGCACACACGGGGTGTGTCTGGGTGGCTTTGAGGACTATATCTGGTCCCTTATCCTTTCCTCTCTGCACTGTTCCCTGCTCTACTTCCTGGCCTCCATGAACTAAGTAGCTTTGCCCCGCCAGGCCCTATCGCCATGGTGTTTCTGCCTCGGAGCTAGCTGACCATGGACTGAATCCCTTGAAACCACGAGGCAAATGAAACCTCTTCTTTAAATTGTGGGTGTTGGGTACTGTGCCCCAGCAGTGGGAAAGCTGGCTAATACAAAAGGCCTGGAGATTCATCGTTGCCTCCTTATAGCAAATGCTCATATGGGTTCCACACTCTTCAGTCTTCCTTTGTGCCTGCTGCTGTCTCCCCAGAATCTCACAGGACTGTCTGGTTCTCTATGTCCCCACCGCTACCCTGTAGAGCTTGTGACTTGTCCGAAGGAAGAGCTAGCTGCTGGTGGCTCTCCTCTCCTCCCTACCCTTGGCCTCTCCTCTGATCCATGTCCAACAATGAGGTCAGATGATCTTTCTAAATTTACATCTTCCCTTTTGATATTACATGGAATTTTAAATTTGCAATCATTAAAACAATGGGGTGTGTGGATGCAGGAATAAACGTATTGAAATGAAAAACATGGGAAGTGCAGAAATAGACAAAGAATACACAAAGGAAGTTGGTGACATGGCGAATCAATGGAGGAGACAGTATTTGATAAATAGTAGCTACGGAAATATGTTTGGACTCAAACCTCATAATTTATACTGAGACTGCGCGAAGAAAATATAAATGATGGTACAAACAGAAGCTCACCCCACGCACGAGAAATACAAGTAAGAGGTGCTGATAGGACTGGCTGTGTATGAGAAGGGAGAATATGAAAAAGCTAGCCAAGGCCTTTTGTAGAGAGTATAGGAAAGCAAGCACGGTTATCCCTCATTGCCGGAAGTGGGAATCTATACAAAGGAACCTAGCACTAACTAGCAAAATGACAAGTGACCCCTCTGGTAGGTGATTTACCTGCACCGATCTGTGTGTTGCTCTGAAGGTCTTTGGTACCCGTGGTTCACGCTGCAGTTACTCAACGTTAAGATTACGCTTAATGATGCAGGTGGGTCTCGTCCGATCAGTCGAAGGCACTAAGAACAAAAATGGAGGTTTCCTCTGTCTCAAGATGGAAACATCAGTTTCTGCCTGATTTTCAGCCACCGCCGTACAATTTTAGACTTGCCTACCCTTAAAGTCGAGTAATTCTTTAAATCAGTCTCTGTCTGTCTGTCCCTGTCCCTGTTTTTCCTCTCATTCTGTTTCTCGGGAAGGCTCTGATTTGCATAACACCATTTCAACCCGCAGAGCCCCTTCTGGTGCGGGCGCTCTTTCTCCCGTGTGGAAGCAGTGAGACCTGCAGTTCTTTCTTCTCAGGCATCGCTGGCGACGAAGGCAGTCTGCACGTGGTCAAGAAAAGGCTGCTTGCAGGACTTCTGCTGATTCACACGCGGGAGAGAACTAAGGAGCCATCGAAAGGCATGCAAACTGATTTAAGGGGCAAAAGAAAATGCCACACCGTAATGAACAGTGCATAAGGCGTTTCGTATATAAACAGGGGAAACAAAGAATACGTCAGAGTATGCACTGGTGTTTGTGTACACAGTGTCCCTGGCTTTACCCCTGGTCCCCAACCCTGCCCCTTCCACCCTCTGCATTCTAAGTTCTTCCAACTCACATGCTCTCTCTTGCCTCTAAATCTAGAAGGTCCCTGAGGCAGTCTCCCCAATTTCCTGCTTTTATTTTGGTTATCATTTTGTTTTGGGGGTACTATGGGCTATTTCAATATAGGAATGCCCGTGTAATGTCCAGATTGGAGTAAACACATCTCTGTCCTCCAACACTCACGGAAAAGCCTTCCTCATAGCTTTCTAAAGAAACAGCCACCCCAGTGCGCAGTGGACACCAGTACTTAGTCCTCCTCTGTAACTTGGTCCTCACTGATCAGCTTTTCCCCTTCCTGCCTTCTCTTCTCCTCCGGCGATGACTTTTCTACCCTCAATTCCCATGACAGCAACTTTGTAGATTCCATATGTGCAGGAAGTCACGCTGGATCTGAATTTCTAGTACCTGGCTTTGTTCACCTAATAGGACGCTCTCTAGGCCTCTCCATGTTGTCCCAAATGACAGGATTTCATTCTGCGTCGTGCCTGAATAGTATTCCATCGTGTAAGTGTATCACATTCCCTTCATCCATGCATCCACGATGGACAGACGCTCGCGTCTCCTTTCCTTGGCTCTTCGGAGTAATGCTGCGGTAAACACCAGAGTCCTGAAGTCTGACACATGGATTTCATTTCCTTTGCGCGCATATGCAGTGGTGGGCCTGCCGGATCATACGGCAGGTCTAGTTTTAATTTCCCAGGAATCTGCCTACTGCTGTCCATAATGGCTCTGCTCATGTGCATTCCCACCAGCGGTGTATGTGGGCTCCTTTCCCACACCCTTGCCAGCTTTATTTACGGTTCTTGCAATCCTTTGCCTTTTGATAATAGCCATTCTAACT
>RJWM01024147.1:0-31108 GCA_004363535.1 Dasyprocta punctata | reverse complement strand
ACATGAACATGGCAGCCCCGTAGTAGAGCCCAACCACTAACAGGTGTGAAGAGCAGGTGGCAAAGGCTTTGCGGCGACTCTGCCCAGAGCCCATGTGGATGACGGCTCCAAGGACACAGGAGTAGGAAGTGATGATGACCGCGACAGGGAAGATGAGCATCACCACGCAGCAGATGAACAACAGCTTTTCAAATGTAGATGTGTCTGTGCAGGAGAGAGGCAGCAGGGCTGCCACGTCACAGAAAAAGTGATGAATTTCTAGGGAGCGGCAGTAGGAGAAAGACAGGGCAGCTGCGAGTGTGATGATGCCATCCAGAGAGCCCAGCACCCAGCAAGCAGCAGTCAGGAGCACACAGAGCTTCTGGCTCATGAGGACTGGGTACCTTAAAGGCTGGCAAATGGCAGCATAGCGGTCATAGGCCATTGCAGCCAGCAGGAAACACTCTGCTCCAAGCAGGGACACATAGAAGAAGATCTGGGTTGCACAGCCTGCCAGAGAGATGGACTTCCTGCCAGACAGGAAGTTGATGGCCATCTTGGGGACAGTGGTGCAGATGAGCATGAGGTCCATGAGGGAGAGCTGGCTGAGGAGGAAGTACATGGGCGTGTGCAGTTGGGCATCCAGGTAGATGAGCAGAACCATGGCCGTGTTCCCCATGCAGGCCACTGTGAAGATGGCCAGGACCAGCGTGAAGAGGAAGGTATGGGTGGGGCTGTGATGGAAGATTCCCAGGAGGATGAAGTCAGAGTAGAAAGTCTGGTTTCCCCATCCCATCCTAGATAAGTTGCCTTATCTGCAACTAACAGAGAGGGAACCAGCATGTTTATCAATTCAATTCTCAAAGGCATAGTTGCAGCAAGGCCTCCATCGGACAGTGTACTCAGTGCACACATAAATGCCTCTGTCTGATACTTAATGACCTCCTTAAATGCATATATTGGGAAATGTGGTCCAGAGTTTTTTCGGTATTTTTATTCATCCTTCACAAAGAAAATCTCCAAAAACACTTCCTTACTCTTCACATGCAAGACTACTGCAACTTATAAAAGAATACTGATTTACTCACAGGTAGAGTAAATAGAAAGTTTAGGATAAAGCTATTATATTTGTCTATACTAAATCACCCCTAACATTTTAAACTCCCTGTTGAAATTTCTTTGCATTTTGGTAGTCTCCTCAACAAGATAATCCGTCTTCATGTTTTCTCCCTACCGCCTAACTTCAGCCAAATGAAAATACACTGGGACATTACCAAAAGGAAACACATGTCCACTTTAATCCAGAGAACAGATTAATAGCATATATATGTTATATTTTGAGAATTGCTCTTGCTATGTATTTCAGGCTGCCCTTGAGTTCACTATGTAACCCAAACTGGCCTTGAACTCACAGCAAATCTGCCTCTGCCTTCTGAGTGTTGGGATTACAGGTGTGAGTCACCATGCCTGACCAACAACCTGTATTATAACTTTTCCACATGTCTAATTTTCTAAGTCTTCTCTTGTCCAATTTTATGAAAATATCTATTAAATATTCATGAAAGGAAAAATAGAGAATTAAGGTTTCTTTTAAGAATAATTTCCTGTCTCCTAATTCTTCTTTGTTAAGTTTATTGATACAATTTTGAAATACATAATGATTACATTCATCATAGAGAATTTGTGCCTGTGCATGATACACCTTGATTCCTTTTACTCCCATTCCCCTCCCTTCCATTCAGTGCCTCTTCCCCTCCTTATTAGCAAAACATTTGTTTTTATTTTGTCTTTCTTTTCACATTTTTCCTTTCCTTCTTTTACCCCTTTCCCCCTCCTCAGTTACTTTTCCTTTTTGAACAATTTCTTCCTGTTTCACAATATCTTTTATATATTTTTGTCCTTGTTTACACTTTGAAGAGGACAACTGAGTTTTCCTTCTTTGTTTCTTAGTATGTGTTTGTGTTTTGAGAAGGTGATTTATTTTTTATTTCTGCTGCAACAATATAAATTGCCTGATGTAAACATCTAGAAAACAAAAGAGTGTTCATTTTGTAGTCTTTAAAGACTTCACTTCAAATCTGCGGAACAAGGACCATGTCTGTCACTATGAGTAAAGTAATGAGTGTACAAGTCATCCTACGCCCGGCTCTGGGGGCTTAGGATGCAAGACGTGCTTGTGTGGGAGAGAGAACACTTCAAATCAGGAGCCTGGGGAAGCATATAGTATTAGGTCATGGATACATGCTTCAGTGTTGCTGCGAATCAAGGAAATGCAGGGAATATAATCAAAGCTATTAGTTGAAAATATGGAGCGACATGAAATGGTTTTGCGTGACCAAAACCTCTCAGTTGTTCAGTGTATGATGGAAGTGATGGGTTACCAGGAAACCATTTTGCATGGAGACCAGGGATAAAATGCTCACATCCCTGGAGCCTGGATAAAGCCCAATGAAAGAAGGGGAGGTTTGTTTAAAAAAGAGATCACCTATCAGTCCTTTGTAAAACGTTGTCAGTTATAGTCTCTAACCCTGCTTTAAATGCCTATAAAACCTAACACTATGGGGTCATTTTCATTATAGATATAGATACAGATACATACATCCAGATATAGATCTTCTAAATTCTCAGACTTCATTTCCTACAGACCTATTTTTATTTAGAAGAATAATTTAGTGAGAAGATAAACTAAGTATATGGAAATAGAAGCAGGTGTCAAAAATGAGTTCTGAAGTGAAATCCAAAGAAGACTGATCATCGACCCTGAGATCCCAAATTACTAAAGGAGGCTGGAGAAGCAGGGACAATGGAAATCATGATGGATCTGTGTAAACCCAGAGTGTATGGAGGATCCCAGCCCCTTGGGTCCACCATGTGCCCGGATCTTGCAATGCAGAGGAACCTGGAACCTTCATGCGGTTTTCCAGTGCATTCAGTATGCTTCAATTCTGTGTGACTTACTAAATCAAGTTTCACTGTATTATTCTTCGCTTCATTTTTAAGAAATTGAGCCCCAGATTTTACTCACTAGTGTATCTGATGACTCAAATGGAACATAAATGAGGAAACAGGCTGGTTTGGGGGTGAAAATCATGTCTCTAATAATTTATAAACAAAAACTTTGCCCTAGGTCAGTTGTGGTGAACCTATGCATGCATGCATGCTATCTTTTTTAATACAAAAGATGCTAATGTGTACATTGTTTTTCTAAACTACAACCTCATTATGCAGGTTTAATTGCAGTGTTGGCACTTTGAGATGCATGAGTGAATTTTGGGTTGTAGTTTAGGCATTCATCTCTAAAAGGTTTGCCATCACAGCACTAGATGAAACACAAGATTTCTATGTGTAAACTTTCATATGTCTGTTTAAAGGACAGGATCAAAGCTGCTTACACGTAGTTGTTTCTATGAAGTCATTTTGAGGTGCTTATCTACCCGCTAGAAGATACATTTATCATAAAGGTTTAATAATTATCAAAATAGGGAAAAATAGTCATTAAGGAGATTTTGTCTATTATTTTCACCACTCTTTTGCAGAGAGAACACAGGATTTGGGGTGGGGGATAATGGCATCCTAAGCATGTTGTCAAAAATACATAAAATGTAATGAATCTGTAAGACAGACACCACAGTTTTAGTAATCAGACTGAGGAACATTTTCCCCTATATAATCCTATACCGGGCACCCCTTTTCTCATATATATATTATCTCACATTTTTCCTCAACAAAGTCAGATTTTGGGCAAGGGAGACCACACTTGCCATACTCACAGGTGAGGGTCAAGGAGCAGATCCCACGGAAATCCTAGGGTTTTCCTTCTCTGGGAACTGGTACTGCTCTCGGATATGGCTTCCTGCTGCACAGCGTTGCCTTCCCTCTCTTAGGAAGGGGATTCTAGAGCGGTGAATCTCCCTGTGAGCCAGAGCCCTGTGACTCAGAGCCCTGCGCATCACAGCGCTCCAGACGCTAAATCCTCCTCCTGCACAGCGGGCTCCGCCCCTTGGTTTGGGTGACAGCGCCACGCCCTCTTCGGAGCTCCCCTGACTACAGCACCACTGTTTATTCGCATGCTTTACACGCTGACAGCTGCAAAAGGGGGCTGCCTGCATTTTTTTTTTCATTTTTTAAGAAGTAATGTTAATGCTGAAACTCAATATTCACAAATTAAAAAGAAAAGGTTACGATTAATGATGAATGCTTAATTGCAAAGTGAGCTATATGCATCTACCTGCCTTCTCAATTTTATTAACATTTTGCCTCTTTCCTAGGATGCCTTATCAAATATTTAGGCTGAAATAAACATGAATTAAGCTGAACTCACAGAACTCTGTGTGTGAGTACAAGTAACAGTTCAAATGGCCACATAACCTCCACATAACCTTCTTGAACCCATCTCTTTAAGATATATCTTTTGCATTTTTCAATAAATTCAGCATACTAACTTCAAAACAACTCCATTACCAGAACTGTGTTCACCCTAAAAGTTTTCATGTTCCTAAAAGAGCAACGTTTCAGAAACGCCAATACTAGCACCATTATTTTTCTGTAACAGTGTCCAGTGTTCCTTAGTTAAAGCCCACAATTAAACTTGATTGTCCTACCTTTGCAACAGACCTGTACCTGACTGACCTGTTTTCTTAACTCTTGATTTCCATAGCCACCCTTTAGAAATCAGAGCTCTCCCTTCTTCCATACCTCTGTGGCCTTTCAGGAATATCCCACTTCACTTTCCCCCTTGTCCTCTCTCCCTCCATCAGTGCCTCAAAACCCACCCCAGGGATTGTCCTGATGACCATGGCTGGGCAGGGTGTTTGTCCTGTGCATCTGGACAGACCACATGGAAGCATGTACTGAAACACACTCACCTTTCATTTACCTGCATGTTCTCCCCTCTTCCAAATGTTCCATTTAGATAACTAATTGCCTTTCATTTTGGAGCCCTTGGCACCTAAAATATTTTAGATTCTTACAAAGTTGACTTATAAAAAGATTGTCAAAATAAGAACAGCATATCAAATAGTGTAAAATAAGAGGCCAGAGTAGATTAGCATAACATCATGTTAAACTTGATGGAATAGTGGGGAGTATCAGAGGTCTTTTAAAAAAACAAATTCATTTTATATTTGGGAAAATTTTCCTTTTTTCTCTTCTGTGGAACAAAGTTAAGTAAGATTTCAAATGGTCTTCACTACAGATACATTCATTGCAGATATATTTTAGAGCAGCTCTTACATTATTTTTTGATTATATAGAGAAACTTATTTTTCACCTAGGTAGTTTGAAAAATATACATAACTGACTATTCTTTTTAACCAAAAAAACCAAAGAAAGATAATGTAAATAAAATAATAGATATATGTCGTTTGTTGTACGTAGATCAAAATTTTAGTTCTAAAAGTAAGTCAAACTGTTTTAAGTACATTTATGCTTTTTTATATATCTAATATAACTAAGCTGTTTCTATAATTGCTCTTTACTTTCTGTTCACCCATGTGCTACTTGGCTTAGTATGCATAGATTCACATTCACAATATTATACTATCACAGTATGGAATAATATAATGATAGCACCTCGGTGATAATAACTTATACTGAAACTATATTACATTTCTTTGCTAGACATGAATACATAATATGGGGAATTGTATGAGTATTCATGGTGCCTGAAATGTGAGGCAATGTACTCAATACATGAGAAAACTCTATGAGAAAGAGAGAGGGAGAGAGGAGGAGTTCGGGAGAGAGATTGAAAAATCAACCTAAAAATGATACATATTTTTCTGCTCCAGAAGTAAGAATCAAAACCAAAGTGTAGCTGTGGGCTGAGGTGGGCACAGAGCAGAGAGCTGGAAGTATACAGTGCAGAGACAGAGACTCGGGGATGCCCAGGGATTTCCAACAGCTTTCACAATAGCAGAGTGGTCATAATAGTTTCATAAATAAATAATTTTTAATGCTCTCCATAGCTTTAGAAACACCAAAATATGTGCCATTCAATCCACATTTCATGTATGACAAAAATAAAACCAAATGATGCAAGATGCTAAATTATTGGTAATATTAGGTTCAAAGTAGGAGTGAGTTCATATGACAGGTTGTGAAAGATTTCCCTGCACAAAGGATATCATGCCACATGGAGGGAATTGACCAGACTGGATAAAAGGACAGAAGCCTTTTTTTTTTTTTTTTTTTTTGCAGTGGCTATAAAGATTTAAATCTCAATGAATTTTCTTTACCAATAATTGGAAAGTAACTTCTTCATCACTGGGATGAAACACAAAACACTTCCAACCTAAACGGGCACAGGGTGGTGTGATGCATGAACACTGCCCACGGCTGGCTGGCTCCAAGGCAGGAACTGCACAGGGTGGAAGAGCCTGCCATGGAGAAAAACTGATGGCATCTTGGCAGCAAAGAGGCAGAGAGAAAAAGGAGTAGGCAGGTGGGCAGGTTCATCCTTTCAGGTCACCATACAAATAGAGAGCTTCTCTGACCAGCTGTCACCTGCTAGAAGAACCTTCAGCTCTGGATTCAACAAGCATGTCCCAAAATCCCAGACTCTGAATACATGGGGGATATTTAGATCTAAACCATACCATTTCAGCGCTGGCCTATAAAAGACTCGTATCTCTTTCTTTATGCAAAATGCATTTAGTCCTTCTCCAAGAAATGCCAAAATTTTAGTAATTTCATCAGTGCTGAGAAGACCAAGTCCAAAGTCTCATCTGAGACACAAGATGAAATATTAGCTGTGAGCCCCTGTTAAAATCAAAATGAAAGCTAAAAACTGCAGGCATACAATGGAGCAGGATAAATATTCCCATTCCAAAAGAGAGAAATAGTAAGGAAACAGACCAAAGCAACACCCAAACACAGAACAGACATTGCTTCCCTTAGCACCAGCAGCTGGGTGAGATGCGGTGAGAGACAAACTCCACAGGACACGGGCACCCACTGTGTTAGCTCCACTGAGTCCTGGGCTCTTCCAAACTGCTGATTTGTGTTTTTGGTATTTCTAATTTCTTGGCCTTTGCCTTTCATTTCTGTCTTCTCTCACACAGCTTCACACACTGCCATCTCACAGGCACATTGTTTGGCCTCTCGGACTTTCTTCTGGAATCTGGGTGGAGGCCTCCATGACCCCATAACTCTTTCTTTCTGTATTGCTATAAAGCCAACACCATATGCATTCAAAATCTAAAATAATATGAAACTATAATATACTTTCCCATAAATTTATTATAAAACTCTGTGGACAATGAGTATTATGTTTAGAACTGAATATAAAAAATAAAGAAAGAGAAGTATTAAAAATAATGTAGTACAGAGCCAATAAAAGAGATCATTGGACAACATATTCTCAAAGCTTTCTCCACCTTAATACCTTCATGAAGGCTCTGCTGACTTTTCTGTTGCACAGGCTATAGATGAGGGGATTCAGCATGGGTATGAAGATGGCATAGAAGATAGACACTATCTTGTCCTGGATAGGGGACCAGTCAGATGTGGGCCAGATGTACATGAACATCACTGTTCCACAATATATTCCTACCACCATGAGGTGGGATGAATGGGTAGAAAAAGCTTTGTGGCATCCCTGCCATGTTCCCATGCTGATGACAGCCAGAATAACATGGGTGTACGAAGCAATGATTATTTCTACAAGGAAACCAATCATCACAATACAACAAATAAAAATAATCTCTTCAAATGTGGATGTGTCATTGCATGAGTGTATTAGCAAGGATGGGAAGTCACAGAAAGAGTGGGCTATTTCCCGGGACCCACAATAAGAGAAGGAAAATGTAGCTACAACATCAATGATTCCATCACTAGAGCCCAGGATCCAGGAAAAAGCAGTCATAAGTCCACAAATTTTGGGTCTCATGAGATTGGTATATCTCAGAGGGTGGCAAATGGCAATGTAGTGATCATAAGCCATGACAGCCAGCAGGAAACACTCAGCTCCAAGCAGGGACACATAGAAGATCTGGGTCGCACAGCCTGCCAGAGAGATGGACTTCCTGCCAGACAGGAAGTTGACAGTCATCTTGGGCACAGTGGTGCAGATGAGGATGAGGTCCATTAAGGAAGCTGGCTGAGGAGGAAGTACATGGATGTGTGCAGCCAGGCATCCAGGTAGATGAGCAGAACCATGACCGTGTTCCCCACGCAGGCCACTGTGAAGATGGCCAGGAGCAGTGTGAAGAGGAAGGTGTGGGTGGGACTATGATCAAAGATTCCCAGCAGGATGAAGTCAGAGTTGAAGGTCTGATTTTCCCAGGCCATGATGAACACTTCATCTAGTACTATAAATGGTGAAACCTATTTATTCATTTAGTAAGCTTTTAACCATTATCTTACAAAGTATCTGATTCTAGAAATTTCTGTAGATCATTGATCAATAGAGTAAAATACGAACTAAGAGACTCAAAACTTAATAAGCATAAACACAGAATGAAAACTCCTCTACTCAAAAGTTTTTCACTTAGGAAATTGGGAAATTTTTCTCCCTTAGGAGTCTGTTCTGAATATTTCTGCTCAGGATCCATTTTCTCAGATGGAAAATTAGATTGACGATATGCAATACTAGTTTTAGATAGAGTTTTTGCAACAGCAATATGTTACACAAACACAGACTACCTATAAAATCCTTTATACATCAGGAAATTGATAAAAGTATTTCCAAACACCATTTCACTGGCACAGTAATAGATGCCAAAAGTAAGATTTGTGCCCATGTCACAGGATAAAAGACACTTTTATCACTGGCATTGACAGAATTTGTGTTCGCTTATTACTTTACAGCTTAGAGTATTTGGCTTTATAGCTTAGAGTATTTGGCTTTAATTTACATTCAGTGTTTTACAGAGGAAAAGGTTTAATAAGAAAAAATCTGCAATTATGTAAATCTAGAACATAGACCCTTTCCTTAATTGCCGTTGTAGACATCCATATTGTTATCTTTCCCTAAAAAGATGTACTAAAATCACAACCTCCTGAGAACCTCAGCATGTGGATTTATTTGGAAATAGAGTCACAAAAGAGTATTTAAGAGAGTGTATACTGCAGTGCGGCTGACTCCTACTCTAAAATGATGCATGGCCTTATAGGAAGATGACTGTGAAGAAGGGGACACAGAGAGAGAGCCCTGGGGTAAGGAGGCTCAGGTTGGGATGAAGCATTTAAACTGAGAAATGTATCAAGAGCTGGACAGGAAAGGAAGCTGTAGGACACAGGGCATATCTTCCTTCCAGAGCTCAGAAGTAGCAGCCCTCATGAAAAGTTGGTTTCAGACTTCTCCCCACTAAAATCAAGACAACCCAATTTCCTTATGGTAAGCCTGTCTATCGCATTTGGTTATGGATTCACCAAGAAACTATTACACATGATGGTTCCTCTGCAGAATGGATAATAAATACTAAATAAAGATATTCAGGAAACCTTGAGATCAAGTTGTTTAGCAGTATTCACTGAATTCCATCTGTGTGTTGGGTCCTGACGGGAAGAAGAGTAACTATAGCAAGCAAAGAAAACCCTTTCCCACTGGCATGGTGAGGAGGAGGACGAGATGGTGACAGGTAAACCCTGTGGGCATAAAGGAGGATAAGACCTGAGGCAGTGAATTTGCATCAGTTCCTGATCTTGATGGGAGGGGTCACTGGAAACCTTGCTCTGCTGCTGGAATTTGGCTAATGGTTTGGAGGAAGTGGAAGGGACACAGCACAAGAACATAAGATCCACACATCCCACGCACACAGTGGGAAGTCATCAAGGCAAGCAGCAAACACATAAAATAGAAACAAGCATAAAATTTTAGGTTAAAAGTTTAGAGATTTATAATTCATAATACTGTTCAATATTAATACATAAAGTAACACATATAAAAAGGAATATTACTACTGGAAGACAATATTTCAGTCAACAAAAATAATGTCAAAACACAAAGCATGAAACATGAATAGAACAATCAGACAGGGGTGTATTTATCATTTTTTTGCCCATCACAATCTTTTGAAAGGATTACACAACTAAAATCTAAGTAAGCTCAGAGTAACAAGGGGACAAGAAGAAATCCACAGGTAGAGTGTTACCCTCAGGATACTGAATGTAATTTTTAAATTGGGTGATAGTAAAATGCATTTTTGAGATGCAATGTTTTGTATGAGGATGAATATTTTTTGAAGAAAACAACCATCAAAATTGTTTTTTATTTCATTTCAAGAATGACCGTGACCTGAGACACTGATCTACCTAAAATTGCCCGCAAAGGACTGGAAAGGTAGAAGTGGAGCCCTGTTACACACGTCTCCTGATCCGAGGGGAGCAGTATTCAATACTTACATAAGTCACTCTTGAAAGTGGGCACGAGGTGTGACACATGCTGAATGTTCACCTTGATTGCAGGTATATGTAGAATACTGTCTCTCTGTCTGTCTGTCCACTGCCTATTTATCATCTATCCATCTCTCCAGAAGCTCCCTAGAGCTGGTTATTGAGGACTTAGGTTAAGGTCTAGTGAGCTTCAGAAATAGGCATCTCAGGGCCTTTGGGGAGGAGGATCGCCTCACCACAGGGACCCTGGTGCTGCTCAGTTCACACCAAGAGGCTGGGCCCAATGGAAGATGAGCTTCATATGCATCAGCGTTCATTCAGTAACTCACTTCAATTATTTAAAGAAGTACAATACAGAATATCAGGTCCTAAATATCTCAGTAGGCTTGAACCTGTGAACTGTTATAATAGCTTAATTTAACCAAACAAGATTTATGGAAATCACAAATTTGCACCATGGATTTCCTCAAATCTTTTCAATGCTATTCCAAGAATTGTGGCCAAGTCAGCACACACCTGTGCTTCTCCTATGTCAACACAGGGGCTGCCCATTTGGGGAACATTCTGTTCCAGAGAAAAAATGGGCAAAATGGTGAATAATTCTGCCAAATCATCCAGACGTTCCTACCATACAGATTTTAAATTCCATGGAGCAACAGGATTCTTAAATAAGAACAGGAACAAATACAGGAGTTATATGACCATCTATGTTTTCTCAGTTACATCATTAGTTTGATAATAAGTTATGTAAATGCACACTAATTTTATCATGTTTTCTCAATCACTTCACTTCTTCAAAGTTTCCTTTCCAACCTTGTGCTAACGTTCTCTTCACAGTCTTTCCTGTCCCATCAGATGCAGCCATACACGGCATTTGGAATTGCACCTGGCAGTGCATTTAGTGTGGCGGTTCCCCATAGCATCTTACTGTGGGGCCTGTAGCACTCTGGTAATGACCTAGCTGAAGAGATTGGAAACAGCCTTACCCCGTTGCTTCTGCGTGAATATTCATGTAGATTCTGGTTCACTAACATTCTGATTGGAATGGTGTTCCTCTTGAGGAAACCACACATTTCTCCTCTGCTAATCAGATGCATATAACATAAGGTCTCCAGAGAGAAAGACTGGGGATCTCAATTTGGGTCCCCTCACTAAACAGCTCCATGAACTTGTCAAAGAAAAGCTTTCAGAATGAGTTGGTGAGAGCTGTAGGCAGATTTATTAGACAACAATCAAATAAATACATGCTCAGAAAGGAGAGTGTGAACGAGGCTGAGATGAACTGGGTCCAGGGTTAGGGGTTCCAGTGGCCTTGGGGTGTCCTAAGTCAAATGATGTTGGATGTGGACTCCTAGTATCTGGAAGGTTGGTGGTCCAGTTTCCAAGGAAAAGCATTGGCATGTCTGAAGTTTACAGGTACTTTATCCAATCAATACTATTTCTTTGTGGGTGAAATTCTAGAATATTTAAATGTATAGTTTTTTCAAAGAAGCTCAGGCCTGATTTACAAGTTTATTGTATTCTTAATTCTCTTACAAATAAAGATTTAGAAGCCTGGAAGAAAAAGAGATCCTGGTGAAAAAGGCACTGTGACCTTGGGTGACTTTCATGCCTCAAAGCTGCAGTTGACTTAAAATTACACTCCTGGGGGTGGGGCAGAACGGCAGAAATGCACGCCCTCAGGATAGGGAAGGCAGGATGTCCAAGGTCTATGTGTCGGTGGGGCCACTGCTCCCTGAAAGCCTCCCTGGCCTCTGCCTGGTTTCTCCAGTTCCCAGCCGTCCTTGGCATCACATGGCACTTTGGGCTAATTTCAGTGACTGCAAGAGGAGGCTTTATAAGGAAATGGGCTTATTTAGCTCGTGGTCATGGAGGTGAGAAGTCCAGGTGGCACTGTCTCTGGCAAGGCCCCTGGAGCTGTGTCGCACAGAGTACTGAGTGTGTCGTGGTGGCGCAGTGGGCACACAGGGAGCAGAGTTGCAGCAGCCTGGGTGTGGCTCACCACCCTCTCATGAGCACTAGCGCGGGGCCCCGGAGACTTTGCCCCCTCTGCTCAGAGAGCAGTGTGACCTGACGACCCCTCAGGAGACCCCACTTCTTAGGGTGCCACCTCCTCATCACATCACCCCGCTGAGGACCACGCTGCCCACGACTGAGCCCTTGGGAGAGACTCAGGCCCGGGGCAAACTGCAGCCACTTCCCTTGGGTGTCTGTCCCCCTCTCCCCACCTCCCGTGAGTTTGGTTTGCTTAGTGCCGATGATGCAGTCTGATCCCATCCACCCTCCCACTACAGCCCCGCTCCTTACCCATCCCTCACTCTTGTCCCAGAAGCCGCTGTGCTTCTTCCATGACATGGTTTTTAGAGTGTCCACATAGGGAAACCACACAGTATTTGCCTTTTTGAATTTGGCCTATTTGGTTTGACATAATGTTCTCCAGATCCATCTGTTTTCATGCAAATGACAGCATGCCTGTATGCTTTATTACTAAATAGTACTCCATTGTGTTCATATAACAGATTTTCTTTACCGATTCTGCTGATGAAAGAATCCAGGCTGGTTTCATATGTTGGCTGTTGTGAATTGTGCTGGAAGACAGATGCTTTAAAAATCCCATTTCTTTGTTTTCATCCTATCTTTATTTCTTCTATCCTTCCTCCAAAGTGTGCTTTATATTTAGGCATTCCTAGATGAGTCTGTATTTGGAAGTATAATTTCTGGGGTCCAGGACAGAGATAAACGTAAAGTATGTTTTATGTAAAACTTGGGTTCCAAGAGGTACTTGTACATATTCTTACAAAAAAGGAATTGTTGCATAAATACTTCCTGCAATTCAAAACTGTTCAATGATATTTGTCAACAAAGTAGCATATTTTGAATAACAGCCTGTTAGGTGTTTGAGATATAATAAGCAATCTTTTTAAGAGTAGGTTTGAAATTTGATGTCTTGGTTTATTTAAATATTTAGAGAAAGTTTATAATGATATATTATATTTTATATTTTGCCTGTGTAGTTTTATTTTTTCTGTTAGTTTTATTTATCATCTTTTATTTTTATTTCATCTAGTTATTTTTCTTGAAAATAAATTCCATCAGGCTGAAGGCCAGAGAGCTCATTAGCTTAGATTTTTTAATGCCATTTCTATGTTTTAACCTCAAGTCTAGTTTTCCAGTTTTTGCTTTGACCAGGTCATTTCTCTAAGGAGATTTGTCAGATTTCATGACCCTGATACTGTATGCACACACACAGCAATAATCACCCAGAAATCATGGATCAAGGCCACACTTTGCAATGTCACTGAGTGAGACAAAGGAAGAGAAAGTTTGGGTGATTGTAATTTGATTATCAACAAACAAATAATTATGTAGAGTGATATTTGTTGCTTTCCTTAGAGTAATCAACTGTGCTTGCCAAACAGATTTATCTATTTTGTATTAGACATAGCTAAGAAATAGAAAAGAAGCATCTCCCACCAGTAAACATAACCTGAGAACTCCCATTTATTTTATTTTATTTTATTTTTTATTTTAAAGATAGTAAAATCCAACAAAACATAACAGAATGAAGTCAATCAAAACAAAGCAATAAAACTGGTACAGAACTTCTAAGAAACATACCATGAAAACAATACCTACCATAGTATATCTTGTTATTTTCGAATAGTTGACCTTTCTAACAGGTATAGTAAAATCAAATAAAAAAAAACACAATAAAACCAATAAAAACAGAGTATAAAATGAGGTCAAAAAATTAATCAGAATAAAGCAAAACAACAAGAACAATATTGGGCCTCGAAGACAAGACAGAAGAGAATCCCCCATTTTTGCTACATTGCATACTGTCATCTTCCAAAGAGATTCTCAGGCTGCCAGCCTGAGGCCTACAAAGTGAACAAAACAATACTAGCATTTGGTTGTTTTATGTACCTTAGAACCCAGGAGGAGAAAGAAATGGGCTTCTCTGGAGACTGCCCAGCCAGGCCTGAGCGCCTCCAACCAGAACACAAGTAAGACAGCCTTCCAGGGGCCTGTGTGACTGGCGTGGACCCTAGGAGGAGAAAGAAATGGGCTTCTCGGGAGCCTGCCCAGCCAGGCCTTAGCACCTTCAACCAGGACATAAGTAAGACAGCTTTCCAGGGGCCTGCACAACCAGCGTGGACCCCAGGAGGAGAAAGAAATGGGCTTCTCCAGAGACCGTCCAGCCAGGCCTGAGCGCCTCCAACCAGGACACAAGTAAGACAGCCTTCCGGGGGGCTGTGCGACCGGCGTGGACCCCAGGAAGAGAAACATGTGCCGCCCCTCCCCCTGCCCCGTACGCCTACCTGTAGGCCTACCTGCACGTGGGCTAAGAATCAAGGACAGAGCTCTCCCCCACACCCCCCGTAAAGCAACCTGCTCCTTCGGAGGTCTGGCTACATTGATAGCAACTGAGAACTCCCATTTCTAATAGTAAAACTCAACATGAAGCAGCACTGACAGTGGAATTTATCACCATTGCTACAAGCAGAGGCAGCAATGGGCCTCACAAGGCAGAGGCCAGGGAACAAGGTGGATCACAGAGGGGCATCCTCAGGATTTTACTCCGGAAGATTCACCTGCTGCTGCCCCATGTGAGAAGTGAGTCAGCACTGGGAGAGTCATTATCTACAAAACAGAGCCAAAGGGCGATGTGAGCAGAGGAGAGTCATTCTTTTGCTCAAAACCACAGGTAATAGTTTAATTTATCTAACAAATTTACCGTAAGTAATTTTTGGTCTATCTGAAATTTAACAAAACAACTTCAAATACATGTGCAGGTTTTAGAGTGAATGGTGAATGTAAAGCAACTGTTAATACGGGCTGAGTTGGGATTGTTAACAGAGAAGAGACAGCGGCCCAGATCTGCCCTTTAAAAAATAATTCGGTTCTGTCCTGGTTGCTATCTGCTGGTATTCTTCTCCTGAGTTCCAGCCACCACTAGTTTTTTCCTCCCATCTGGTATCTTAGGACATTAATCATAATATAATATTGATAATAAAACACTTTGTAATATTTCTCAACAGTGAATGGAGGCAGTTCATAAGATTTTCAGCCTCCAGAATATTATCCATAAAAAGAGAATCATACCACCTTCCTCAATGCAATATTGTACAGATAAAATTAAACAATTGTTATGAAATTCTTAGCAAAAATCATGGAGAAATGAACTCAAGAGGCCAGGGATATAGTTCAGCAGTACAGTGCTTGCCTGGCAAGCATGAGGTCCTGAGTTTGTTTCCAGGTAAAAAAAAAAAAGAAGCCAGTTCCAGGGAGTTCAGCAGAGATGCTGGCACTGGCCTGCTCACACTCTCGCCAGGCTAACCGGGCTCCTTACCTTGCCTCGGCAGCACTGGTGTGCAGTCTAGATTTCCAATGAGGATGTTTCCTGGGGAAGGCAAAATGTATGTCTTGCATGTTTTTATATTTCCATCATAAAAAACCCAGTACCTAACAGAATCTTAATCTCTATTATCTTTGCTAAATTAATAGAAAGGGAAAAATTAAAGTTTTACCTCTCAGGGTATTCATTCTTCTGTCTTTAATTATAAAAGTTTGCATTCTCTCTCCAAGAAAGAGAGGCAGAATTGGCTTCCTTCTCTGGATGGTAATTAAATCCCCTTCTTTTGCATAGTACCTCCTCCCTAAAATGCTCTCCTCTCTTTCACTCATGTGATAAGGACAGAAAAATCCAAGAGGGATTTCTTTGCAATTGGCACAGTGGTAAGAAATTTCACAAACTCACATAACTGTTACAAACACTGCCATACGTTTTCACTGTCACTGGCTCACAGTGGTTTCTTACAAGATGGACCTGAGGACAGAAGCTCAGAGGAGCCACAGTCCCTGAGCTGCAGGTCACAGCCGGGCTGTCCAGTGCTTGCGGACTTCTGACCATCGCCCCTCCTTCTGTCCATCTTCCCTCAGCAACGTGTGCACTTTTTCACCTGAGCAGAACTGTTGTTTTTAATATCTTGAGGTTCCCTACACCGTGTGCTTCATGTGCCTCATGTGTCCCTCAATATGTTTCATTTCTCTTAAATTCATGGTGTATTTTTTGCTATGCGTAGTGGCACGTGCTGTAATTCTGATTCCTGGGAGGCTTAGGCAGTAGATTGCAAACTCAAGGCCATCGTGGTAACCTAGTGAGACCCTCACTTGCAATAAAGTAAAAGGGGCTGGAGATGGCCTCCAAATGTGGATGGGCTTCGTGTACTATGGGTGAGGTTCTCAGTTCACTTACAGGAACCAAAACAGCAAGCAAAGAAAACTATTTTATACTTTTGTGTGTTTTTTCTGTTAAATTTATTTTGTATTACTACATAGAAATGCTCCTGGCTATTTCCCAATTTGTAGGTCTAGTGCATGAAATATTTTTTTCCATTATATTTTGTAGTTTTTCTGATACACAGAAAACTGTTTATAATTGTTTTATTATTTTGAAATCAAGAATGCTATTTTTCATTTTTTATTCTTTATTACAGAAAAAAATATTAAATACAATTTAGTGGAAAACTGTTTTCCAAGTGTAATGCATTTCTCTCTTTCATTTGACTAACATGCAATTGAACCTGGGTTGGAGGGTGCATCTCACTGCTTCAGCATGTGCCAGGGATACTGAAGGCCCATGTGGGGTTCCCGTTATCACAGCACAAGATGGGTGTAAGAGGTGCAGTGCGCTGTCAGCAGGAAGTGTCCCAAGGCTGCCTGTTCGTGGCCACAATATCCTCTGTGCGCCTGCACTACTGTGCACAATGAAACAAATAGAAGGGAACCAATTTCCTAGGAGCCCCTTCTCTAACAGGGGTTTGAGGGACTCTCCTCTCACATGAAATTTTCACAATTCTGCACGCTTAAGCCAGCCATGAGTAGGGACTTACTGATTCCAAAAATGCCCTCAAGACATCTTTCATTTTGTCCCAGTACGAGGTATTGGTTTCTTTTAAAAACATTAATCTCTTTAGCAATAATATGCCTTTTGCCCCAAATTTACAGATGTTGTTTTCTGTGCCAAAATTAAAAAAAAAATTCAATTTTTTCTTTTCTGTCTTCACTGCACCCATTCTTACTGTATACATGGATTTTTATGGCAGAAACACAAGGGATACTCACAGAGACTGAGAACCCACCCAAGATAGCTTTATTAGCAGGCGGATAATATGGTCAGCACTTAGCTAAGGCACCAACTCCAAGGTTTTGTTCTCAGGGGTTTTTATACATTTAATGTTTATTGGTAACTATAACAACTATCTTACTTGCCTTGGAATTTTACGGGACTGCCATAAGGTTTTCCTCAAACATCTGGGTCATTAATCAAACAGGTTGCAGGCTGGGGTCAGCATGTCTGTGGTTTGATGTAACCATTTGTTATTCCCCTGTGGGTTTTAAGGAAAACTGGGAGAGGGTCTCGAGGAGTGAGTTTACCCAAAGGTTAACCTTAAACTAAAATGGATCCCTGAAACAAAAATCAATCAGGTCACTTTTGTCATGTCATTCCCCCCTCAAGGACATTTATTTTCTTTTTTTACTCAGGACATATATAGTCCTTTATTTGGTTGTGGGTCTTCTACTCTGTAGTGTGTAGGTAGAACCATCAGCTGTACCTGGTTTGCAGCGCTTTGGAGTCTACTTTTAACCCAGTGAATTATGAAGGGCTCAAAGGTTAGTATCATCATTATTGGTAGTATCAGTCCTGCAAGTCCAGTGATCAGGGAAGTTGGCCGAGGATTTTAGTTAAATAGTTGCTTATATCCTTGAGTATTTTGTCAGGTTTTGGCTCACTCATCTAGCCTCTTTTGTACCTTGTCTAAGGTGTCAATTATAATTCCTGATTTATTTGCATGAAAACAACATTTTTTCCCCTAGGGCTGCACATAGCCCTTCTTCCAAGATGGGAAGATTTAGCCCTCTCTTGTTTTGTAAAACCACCTCTGGTAGGGAGTTATTTTGGTCATGCAGCTGGTGGACTGCATGTCATATCCTGGTCAGATCTTGTTTTACAGTCTGAATTAGGGTAGTAACTCCTTGTAATCTTGTTTTTGTGCAGTGGTTCTGACCAGACTTGCTCCTAGCAGCACTGGAAGGAGTACTGAGGTCCTCTGAACATGCAAGTGTTGGTTTAAGGATAGTCATCTAAACCCTTTTTGCCCTTGAAGAGTCACTACCGAGGGAAGCAATAGTGCCAGGAGACAAGGTCCTTGCCAGATTGTCTTTGATATAAATATTTGAATAACCCTGTGTAACACAGGATCAAGATCCAGTTGGGGCCCGATATGTTCAGCTCAGGGGCAGAGTCTGGTTACATGTGATTGGATGATTCCCAGTACCCACACAAAAACCATGCACATATATAGTTTGTAACAATGGTGAGGGAAGGGGCATTTCTTCCTATGGGGTGCAGCCTGTGTGACTGGGGATCAGTCCATCAGGGGAGGCAAAGGCCTCATATGGCAGCCTAGGCTTTATGTACATCCAACAATTTTTAGCAAGCTCAAGGTTAGAGAGATTAAGGACATGGTGTGGTGTGTTTAATATTTTACAGATACCTGCTTGTGAACTCTGCTGTGACAAGTCAAATCTTGGATTTTTTTTTTTTTTGTGAGGGGTGTCTGTTTTATTTCTGAGGTCTGTTGTTTTTGTAGTTCTATATGTAATTCAGGCAAAGACATAGGAAAAAAGTTAACTTGGGATTTATGCATTTTGGTAGTCTTTTTAATGTTGACACAAATACCAGTTTCCCTACCCTCACTACCACAAGTATGCACTCAGACACCCCAAGATTTTCCTGTTGACCACCTGGGGTTTCTGGGATTTTTGAGTGTGATTTTAACACACACGAAATGAGGGAATTCTAAACTATCTTTACAGGTTGGGCTTTGTCTTTATACACTATAAGCTGTTCATCATTTTGTACCCACCATTTTTCTTGTATTTCTTGTTCATATAGACCCTCCGCCAAAGTCCTATGGTTTCACATCCCCAGCACACGCAGTACAGTTTATGTGGGGCATGACAGTCTCCTGGGGTTTCCAGACAAAAACAGAAACCAGTTTTTACTATGTCCTCTACCCCAGTAGAACTTTTTCTTCAATAAAATCATGTAGGAATTGACACCTGTTAGGACCATTCCACCATCTAGGGGTCCAGAGCTTGCCTTGGGAAAGAATTAACTCTATATTATCCTGCCCCTCACAAGAACATATAGATACAGTCATAAATGTGACTCGAGGATGTCTAGTCACAGTGTAGTGACACGTCATTTCTGTGAAGATCAGTCTCGGGAGAATGCACACAGGATGACGAGAGCAGCAGGAGTCCTGATGTTGGTTCAGTCACTGTGAGCTTCTGTTGGGTCTCTGAGAATGTTACAGTGTGACAGCCTCTGATGTAGATGGCTACATCACTGGATTCTCAGGAATTCACCTCTTGGCTCTGGAATGATGAATCCATGAAGTGTGACCTGTAATTTTGAGAGCAGTAGGCATAACTAAAATTATCTCTTGTGGCCTCTCACATTTTGGCTGGAGGGGTTTCTCCTTCCAAGTTTTAATCAAGACTCTGTCTCCTGGTGCAAAATAATGAAAAAGGGAATGACCTGGAATGGGATGTCTTTGTAACACAGTCTGTTGGATGTCCTTTAATGTCTGGTGTAATGTGTTTATTGCTGGTGCAGGTCTCAAGTTCCCATCTCTTATAATCCTTTCAGAATAGGCAAAGTGGGGGAGGCCTCCCAAGCATTTTCTCAAAGAGAGTTAGTCCACCATGGTATGGGGTGCACCATGGTTGGAGAAGTGCCTCAGGAAGCATAACAGCCCAATTAGCTCATGTTCCTTTGTAGAGCTTTGCCAAGGTGTTTTCAGAGTCATAGTCATTCCTGAAAACCCATGCAATTTGAGTAACATGTGAGGTATATCAGAGGCTGACTGGATAGCAGAGGCAATGTTAATGCAGGCCTTCTCGGGCCCCTGCGGGTCTTACAGAGTATAAGTTTGGTAAGTCTCCAGGAGGCACTCAAGGAATACAGTGAGACATTCAGTTGGTTCCTGATACACCTCTGTCACCTTATTTCAAGTGGCAGGGCAGAAAGCACCCCCAAGGTTCCCTTTTCTCAAGGCCTGATTGTGTGCTTCTAACTGCTGATCCCCCACATCGGTGTTTGGGTCCCAGTTAGATGACTGCCAGGGCATAACAGAAGCAACTACCTCTGTTTTTATCCTGATCAGTTTCCTCAGTGTCTGATCTCACTTTATTCTCTTGTTTTTGAAATTATTTCTTTCTCCTCTGAGGAAAACAGTTTTAACATCACCTGCTGACCATCATCCCAATTGCAGGGGTGAGGCTTAAATATCACCTCTAGCATGGTAATCAGATCCCAAGTCTGCTCTGAAAAAGGGAAATTTTGAGTCTTCCAATTATACAGGTCACTAGTACTAAAAGGAACATAAACCAATACAGACCAAACATTCCTCCTGCCCCAGCAGGGCTGTCTGCTAGAGGCATACAACAGGGACTGGGACCAAGGAAGACACTTTCTCATTCAGAGAGGTAGAATCATGCATGGGCTCTGGAGATGGTTGCTGGCAGGTATGGTGAGGAGGGCATGAAACACGGAATCATCCTCCTCAGGAGCTGAGGGCAACACAGGGGGGTTTGTTTTGAGGATGTTTCTTCTATCATTAGAACTCAATCAGGAAATCCACAAACACACATCCTGAGCCATTGGTTTAATGCTTAAACTGCGTGTGGCCAGGGTTCTATATAGAGGAACTGATCTGGGTCTCCAGATTTCCCAGGAACAACATCCCATACCCTACTGGCTACCTGGCTACTGAGTGCCCCATCTGATGGGCATTCCACATCAAAAGAAGGCCATTCTAAAGACACAAAGTACGGAGTTTCCTTGGTTTCATCTTTACTCTACAGTCCCTTTTAATTTTGTCAAAGTTCATAATCATGCAATCCAAAATGGCTGACTTGCTGCCTGCCAAACCCATGGCTGACTGATTGACTAACTGAAGAGCAGCAGCTTACTCAGCAAGTCTTCCCTCTCCAACTCAACTAGCACTGCAAACAAGAGTCCAAAACTAACAAAGTTCGAGAAGATGGCTATTCTCACAGTGATGTGGTGTCGACTCCTTTGGAGTCTCCAAGTGTAGGACTGCAAGAGGCAAGAAAGGCAAAAGCAGGGTGGTCACTAGTCCTGAAAGTCAGGTGCTGGATTCAACTGTGACCTGAAATCACACTTTGGGGATAACAGAGACCCACAGAAAAGATGAACAGCCCCAGGATGTGCTTACTGCTCCTGACTGACTAATGTAGAACAAATTCAGAGACAGAGTATGACAAATCACTCAGCCATGCTGAAACTAAATGATTACCATGTCTGGTGGCAGGGCCCACACAAATTTAACAAATGCTAGTCTAGAGAAACAAGTCCCAGGACAAGCCCAAAAATGAAAGCAAAATGAAATTAAATCTGCTAATGCTTACCCAGGTGGGGGGGCCAGCTGTTTCATCTTTGGGATCCTGTCTTACAGTCATCTCAGGGTAACCTACCCCTTGAAGATTGACCACCAAGGCGAGGAGGCACGGGGCCTCCACAAACAAGGATGTGCCCTGTAAGTATCTTGCTGGGACCTCCAAGTGTTGTTACAGCAGAAATGTGAGAGCCACTTACACGGGCCAAGGATGGTACAAGCAAGCTTTATTTGCTGACAGGTGGTGGTCAGCAATCAGCTAAGGGGCCAACTCTGAGGTTTTGCTCTCAAGGCTTTTTATACATTTAACAAGTTTCTTGGAAACTATAGCAACTATCTTACTTCCATTGGAATTTTACAGGACTTTATAAGGTCTTCCTCAAATGTCTGGGTCATTAACCAAACATGATACAGGCAAGAGCATGTCTCTTGTTCAGTGTAACCATTTGTTTCCCCCTTGTGGATTTTATGGCTAACTGGATGGGTGTCTTGAGGAATGAGTTCTTCTAAAGGTTAACTGCAAAGTAAAATGGATCCCTAAAACAAAAATGGAGTCACTTTTGCCATATTAGGATAAAAGCAGCAGTATAACCCAGGCCACAGCCTGAATGTGGGACTGTCTTGGAGTTTCCTCTACCAGGTTGATTATTCCACTCCCCTTAGTCTCAATCTCCTGCACAGTATCAGGATACTGGCACAATACAGACAAATTTTCTGCCAAGTATAGCACAAATGTTCTTGAATTTATAGGCCCTTAGATTCTTTGTTCTCAAATAAAGTCTCCTGAACTTGTCTTTTAATATTTTTTTATTTTGAAAAGAATAAAACCAAACAAAATAAAACAGAATAGAGTCAATCAAAACAAAACAATGAACACAGTACATGACTTAAAAAAAAAAGAATAAAAGAAAATCAGTAATGGCTACCATAATAATACCTCTTGTTATCTTCAAAATAACTGCCCATACCATCAAGCATAATAAAATCAAACAAAATAGTACAGAATATACCCAATAAGGACAAAACAATGGAAGCAATACACAACATCAAAACAATAGTAAAACAGTGGTCTACATTTCTGAAAGCATTCTGGCCTTCTGATCACTAGCCAGAATCCTCATGTGACTCTGTTAACAGCATTCTACTGCTTCTCTACCCTGTCTTACAAACCTTTCTAAACTCCTCCAACAAATCAGTTCTAAAGGATTGAAAGTCATATGGTCATGACACTATTTTTCTTTTACAAAACTGTGTACTAGTTATCTTTCTCATCACTGAGACACAGTATTTGATATCCACAATTTAAAGGAAGAAAGATTTCATTTATTTCACTGCTTGGGGAAGTTTATATCATAGTTTCCTAGGAAGCAGGGACAAAGCCGAAGGGATGAGGGGCCACAGATAGACCCCAAGGCCACATGTCCATGACCCACCAAGACACACCCATAGCTTTGCTCCATCAGTTCTCTGTGAAGCTCCCAAAGCCAATCCAGTAGGCTTTCTGCCCTAAGCTCCACGGTCACCCATGACCCATGCGTTTTGGAAACCTAGCTGAGGGGATAGGTGGCTTCAACCAGACTGAGACAGATAATGCTTTCTCTAGATCTTCCCTACCAAAAGAGTGGCTTAAAATTTTTGCTGTTCTTCAGAATTTTTGTCAATAGTAAAGATAACAAGAGTCCCTAGATTTTATCCTGTGACATATAAGAATCAAATAATTTTCTATATAAGGTAATTCATTAAATAGTGGCATTATTATCATCCTTATTATTATTTTACTCATCTCATTCTCCAGAGTGAAAGTTGGACAAGTACTGTGAATCTTTAGCATGTTTTAAACATTGTCAGTTAGCAGTTGGTAAGTTTGTGATTTTATATAAATCATAATTACTAATTATTGTTATTGTCTGTTGTTTAAAAATTACAATCTCAAGTAATGGAATGATGAATATGAAAACATAAAAAGTAAAGAACATACAATACTCATCCAAATGTTAAAATTTGCTCTAAAACTGTGTAGGTTGAAACTAGATCATCAATATTACAGGCATTAATGGAAAAAAGAAGGTATCCACAACACTAAAAAAAGTGGACAAAATTATGTTAAAATACTCTTTACATAGAGTAAACAAATGAACATGAAAATTAATGCAAGAAAATATGAAAATTGAAAACGTGAAAAGAAAAACATTATTTGTTTTGAAAAGTTTTTTGGTGTGGTAATTAACCCATTAAAATGCAATGTTTCCACAAAATAAGAAAAAACATAGAGAACACAGATATAAATGACTTTAAAGTGAAATTGATCTTAGAAATTGGGAATAAAATTTTAAAAATTAATACATATTAGCTATTTTACCGGTATCAAGACAGGAGAATTTGCACTATTGATATCAAAAACTAGCTTTACGGAAGTCACCATTAAATATTATTAAATGTCATATTAGGTAAAGGGTAAAATCTATGATGATGTCTGATTTACAAGAAAAAATTTTTGCTGAGTTACTACAAAAACACTAGGATATCGATTTATACCGCAACACGTTAAATTTCGTAGGGGTTACATTTTTCCAAAAATGGAAATTTAAGAGGAACATGAATATTACTGTTTCATATGTGGTTTATCCCTCTGTCAAATATTGGACCATTGTTCAGGAAGCTGGTAATGAGGTGTTGCAATCTTTAAACTGTGAGGGAGCTGCCCTCAATAATAAGACCACAGTTGGTTCCCACCAGAGTGCATTGGTCTGAGAGAGCCTGACCTCTGGATCTGTCTCACTTCCTGTCTCACCAAGAGCTCTCTCTACCTGCACTCTCACCATGAAACCACTACCATCACCTACACCTCAGGGCTGAGAGAAAGGACCCCATGATCTGGGGCAGGCAGCCTCCCACTTGTGACCTAAAGGAAGCTATTGTCTTCATATGGCACCCACGGTCACGTATTTCAGTATGATTTGAAAACACATTCCACCATCTTGGAGCATTCATACAAACATTTATAAACATGTAGCCATATGAGAGAAAGAATTTACTTTTCCACTTCTGCTGGAGAACTGGATAGATGATACCTATTCAGAACTGTGACAGGATGGTACTGCAAACAAGAGATACTGTAACCTGGAGACTAAAATGGATCTTCAGAGATAAAGATTCTCTTAAGATAAATTATTTCTTCAGAGTCTTCATTCTAAGAGTGGAAAATTTCCCCCACCAGCCCTTGAAGTAAGGAAGGGTAAATATTCCCCGTGCCCTCTGGAAAATGGAACCAGAATCAATTCACATATGTATCTGTCCGGCTTTTATCCACTCTGCATACATAGTGGGGTGTTCTGTGTGCTCCAAGATGCCGGAAAGGCTGCCCTCACCCTTTGATCAAATTGTAAATAAACCTGTGTTTCCATTTTCTCCTGTTATCAATGACAAGTTGGCAAATAATGCAGTAGCTGGTCCTAGAATCAGGCTTTTGACTGAGCTCCCTGGCAACAAAATAAAAAGAGAAATCACAAAATAAAAATTGAAGTTTTGTCAGTTCTTATCAGCTGCAGGTGCTGGGGTTACAAATGTACTATTGATAACTAAAATCAGGATATATCTCATTTTATATCTATCTCATTTCTTGCATCAATTTAATGGGACAGCTGCCTGCACGGCTCTGTGTGTAGGCACATTAGTCCCTTATGGATGTCTCTCTAGGAGCTATCAATACCACATAATTAGCCTACATTCTCGTAGGCAATGTAACCCCCACCAAGACTGAGGACATCAAGACGCTTCCAAGATGTGCCAGGACAAGCAATTGCCAGCTCTTTCCACATTCTGTTCCAAATCCCTGGAGCTGCACCATGAAGTTCCCAGTCATTGTCCTAAGCTTGAAATCCTCGTGGATTCCTGGAGCAGGAGCACCTCAAAGAGAGGTCCCCCCAGAGTGAGAGCAGTGAGCCCTGTGACGGAGCCCAGGCTGCACCCCTAAGCAGGAGCCCTGTTCTCCTGAGAGCTGGATTGCACACAAAGGCCATGAGGGCTCCTCTCAGCCAGCTCACAGATCCAGCCTGAGGTGAGGACCTGCCAGACCCCCGCCAGGACAGCACCCCACTAGGTGTCTAACCACCAGCAATGGAAACCTGACTGGCTTTGTCCCTCTTATCCAGGAATCCCCAAGGTGTCTCTGAGCCACTTACATATGGCCCTGAGCTTGGGTCTGTGCTTCCTGTCACAGTCCCCTGAATAAAGCTCTTTTTCTCTCTTTACCACTGCTCAAGCCTTGCTGGCAATCTGGGGCCCTAGGCCAGGTTAGGGGACTCAGCTGAGGCTCTCACCTGGTGCCATATCAATAGTCTCTAACTGTGAAAATAGGCATTAAATTATTTACAACTTCTAACCTGAGGAAACATAAACTACACTGTGAAAATGAAAATGTCTCTTGAAAATGTTCCTGAATTTTTAAAAGTTTTAAATGATAGTTAAGGAATAATTTGTGCCCAACCAAATTTTTTAAACCTTGTTTCAGTGAAATTGTTACATTCAATCACTTAAATGCAGGAAGTTTCTTTAACCTATAACTTATAATTATATGGAGACAAAGATTGGAGAAGAAACATATTCAACAAGTGATAAAAATAAGAATTATACTAACATTTGGCTTGACATGAATTTTCAAAAAATTAAAGAAAGCTGGAAAAAGACAGAGATAATACTGAAAGATAACTGCCCTGAAAAAAACAGATATAGAAGGACCTTACCGAATCAAACACAAGTAACTTACCACAAACCAATGACAAATATCTTATTAAATGTGAAAAAACTGAAAACTTCCTCTCTGAAATCAGAAATAATGTAAGCCTGGCCACAATCACCAATTTTCTTCAGTGCTGTACTAAAAATATTAACCAGAAAAATGAAACAAGAGAAATAAATGAAAAGAATAAATATAGAAAAGAAAAGGATCAAATTATTATTATACGCAGATGACAAAATATTTTACATAGAGAACCCAATCAATTGCACCAAAATCCTCTTAGAATTCATCATTAATTTCAACAACATAGCAGCATATAAGATCAATGCAAAAATTACTAACATTTGTATATAAATAATAAACTCAAGGAGAAAGGAATTAGAAAAAAGAAAAGATTCACCATACCATCAAAAAAAATTAGACTTACAACTAACCTATCCAAGGAAGTTAAAAGCTCTATTGTGAAAACTGCAAGTCTCTGAAAAAGGATACTGAAAAGCAGAAAATGGAGAGATGTCCTTCTTTCCGAGTAGGCAGAATCTATATTGTCAAAATGGTCATACTTTCAAAACAGATAGATATAAAGCAATCCCAGTCAAAATACCAATAGCATTTCTCACATAATGGGGGTATAATTCCAAAATTTATATGGAACCCAAAGAGACTCAGAATAGCAAAAGCAATCCTGGACAATAAAAAAAAACCAGGAGGCATCACAATACCTGACTTCAAGTAGTCCAAAGTTAGAGTGATAGAAATGGCACAGTACTGACACTAAAACAGACATGCACATCAAAGAACTCGAAGAGAGGATTGAGAGCACCCCTGGACATAGTTAGCTATATGACCTTTGGCAAAGAGGCCAAAAGTACATCTTGGAGGAAAGATAGACTGTTGAAAAAATGGTTGAGGAAAACTGGCAATCTCTATGCTGAAGTTTGCAGCTGGACCCATATCTCACCATATACAGAATGACAATCAAAACTGGTAAAAGATCTAGTAATTAGAATATAAGCCATTAACTTCTGAAAGATGAAATAGGTAAAACTCTGAAAGTCATAGGTGTAGACAGGACTTTCTGAACAAAAATGAACAAGAAGCAACAGCAAAAATCAACAAGTGGGATCCTGGCAGGTTAAAAAGTTTCTGCAGAGGAAAGAGAAAAATCAACAAAGTGAAGACACAACCTCCAGTACGAGAAAGTTTTTGCACATTATTCCACAGACAGAGAAATAATATCAGAGATACATGGGTAGATAGATAGAACACAAAAAAATGACACCTCTGAAATAGAAGACTCAATCCAAAAATGGCCAAGTGAAATGAATGGACATTTCTCAGAAGTACAGTGGCAAGTAAACAGGAGAAAATACTCCACATCTCTGGCCATGTGCTAAATATAAACTAAAACAACCTTACAATTTTCTTTTACATCAGTAACACAATCATCAGGAAACTAAATGAAAACAAATGTTGGCATGGCTGTAATGAAAAAGAATCTCTTCTATATTGTTTATGGGATTGTAAAATAGTACAGACATTGTGCAAATCAGTATAGAAATTTCTCAAAGAATTACACAGAGAAATTTCATTTGACTCAGGTATTCAAATTCTTGGTATCTTCCGCAAAGAGCTAAAGACATCATAATTCAGTGATACATGCAAATCCATATTTATAGCGGTAGACTTCATGATCATTAAATTCAGGAGGCAGTCTTTTTGTCCATTAACAGAAAACCCGGTGATGAAAATGTGGTGTTTACACACAAGGGGGCACTATGCTGCCATAAAAAGATAAACGAGTCGTTTGTAGGGAAATAGATGCACCTTGGTATATTTTTATCTAGTTGTTCCCCAAAAGCTCTTACCCTCCTGATGAGAGGAAAGGTACTGGCCCTTCACTGCAGGAACATTTATTTACACCTTTTAGCAACCTAATGTCACATGATACCCTATTGTCCTAGCAACCCATTGCTCAGATTATCTTGGGGCCAGGCGTTCTCTAGGCTGAAGCAGTTTTTTCACGTGGCTTGCTCCGGGCACACTTTGTTCTTGGAATGGTCATGTCCGGATCATGTCCTAAGTCAATTTCCTGCTTCAACGGCTCCCCACAGTCATTCTATGAGAAAGGAGTTCAAAAGATAGTTCAAGGAAAATACATGTTTTAGTTGAATTGATAGTGTTGGGGACAGCTGAGCTGATAGGATTGGGACAGCTTGGAATATACATAGCACAGAAAATGTTTTCTAACTCCTACAAGTACAAAGCCCTTGTCTCCCTCCAACTCATGCTGTGCGCTGTCTTCACAGCCTTATTAAAAGCTGGCCTTTCAGGAGAGCCGGCAGGACAGACTACATTACAGCTGAGAAGCAAAGTGCCTCGTGTACACATTTTTAGTGCTCACTGCCACACAAGTTGAATTTTGCTGTCACTATGAATGCATGGGCCTAAGTTCACTAAAAGAGCTTTTATTTATTGGTGTTTAAAAATCCTTGTGTTAGTCTAGCATGAACTTCAGTTTTACTCTTTCTCTGTCAATGGGCAAGTTATCTCAGAGAACTTCCTCACTGTCTACCTGGTAAAATTCTGGGCTCAGGAGCATCTGGTACACCACCTGTCTACCATCTGAATTCAGAAAATTGTCCAAAAGGCAGAGTAATGTTAAAGGATACTGTTGGTAAACACATATAAGAGTTTGGTACGCTAGGTACATTCCTGAAATTGATCACTGAAAACGGTTAAAAATTCTACCTATATAATACAAGACAACTGTGAGTTTGTATTAATACTTTTTAATGACATTAGGGTCATTTATTTCAAAAATCTATGCTATTCCAACCAGAAATTTTGTTACATGTGATAAAATAAAATACTCATGTGCCATGCATATTAAAACACACTAGAAAAACACATAGATCCTGTAAAAAATCATTTCAATTTGCATTTCCAGAATTATGGAAGATTTTTCTATTATCACAAATCATTCAGTGATTTGATAAACCCCAAATAGCTATGCAAATGTGTGATAGCTCATTTAAGCATATATCTCAGTGCATCATTTCTGTATAACTAGGGATTGTAGACAAAAAGGGTTAGAGATTCCCTAATTACTCAGTTTGCACTAAATTCAGTTTTCTAAGTCTGAATCCAGAGGTCATTTTATTTGAGAAGTGTCAGCAGCACCCAGCTTGCTCACCTTATGCCTGCCAACAAGGGTTTCCATCTTTTCTTATAATACTGAGTGCTGACAGTCGTTAATCTACCAGTTAGTGTAAGAAGGAATTGGACATCAATATTTCCCGGTGTACAAGTCAACTGAGGTCCACACATGTGCACTGAGTAAGCCAAATCCGATTGCCATTGAGCAACAATGTTCTGAGAGCTCCTGCCGAGGCTCTGGGGCCCTGCCAATGTTTATCATTGTTTCCCTGAACCGTGTACATGGAATGATGTAACACTTGTCTCATACTCCCATAAACTTGTCTCTGCTGACTGTAGTTGTACCATAAAATTCCCACTGAAGTCCTTAAAAGAAGAAACCCTGATGAGGTGGCATCACTTTGAAAGATCAGTTCATGTTTAACTGGACACCCACATGGGGGAACGTGCTGCTGGGGGAACAGGCCATCCAATGACAGTGTGGACACAGAGTAAGTGGTGTGTTAGTATGAATATCGTGATGATTGTTTGTTTCCTTCCTTCTGTCTGATGCTGAATTCTCACACCTTTGCAATGCATTAGTAACTTATTTGAGCAGTCATAATGAAATTGAATGGAGCAAAAAGCTATCTGCAAGTGTTCATATAAACTCGTATATTTAATGTTTCCATCAAATACCACCCAGAGGAATTATTCTATGGAAGTGAATGGCTCCTCACAAGTACAGAAACATTTCAATTTCTTCCCGTGAGTTGAAAATGTAAAGCGATGGATGAGGGAGTCCAGATCTGCCAGAAGCCCCATCATTTAAAAAGCTGACAGTGCAGGTGGGCAAAGTGCTCAAAACTGAACAGCTGTTTGTAGTCACTGTCAAAAGCGCAGTGTAAAATCCAGGGAACTCTTACACATTCTATACAGATGTCACAAGTTTAATTAGGAGGCTGCATCTATGACTTCCCCTGAGAAGGAAAGTAAACATTTAAGAGAAAAATGAAGGAATAAAAATACAATGAAAAGCAGATTAATTGCAATATGTTATATTATAACTCTTTCAAGAATCTTTTTTTAAAGGTGCTGCTTGTGGTTAGAGGATGAGGTCACAAATTCTTACTCATTAGTCAGTTCCTCTTAGCTGAGCATCAACTAAGAAATGTTAAATATGAATAATAATTATGAATAATAATTTGATAACAAGAAATAAATACATAAATAGGTTGTTCAGTGAGTGTTTTAATTGAAATTTTATTTAATGCATTTTCTTTTTTAAGATCTCCAAAGTAAAATGAGGAAAACTACCTTTTGTTGCAAAAAATCTGCATTTTGTATTTATTTTATAATTAAGGAAATGTAATTCCATTTGAGACTAGAGGAGAATTTTCATTTAATGGTTCAACATGAAAGAAAT
>RJWM01024146.1:0-31097 GCA_004363535.1 Dasyprocta punctata | reverse complement strand
AAAAAAAAAAAAAAAAAGACATAATTAGAAATCTCCTCCTTGAGGTTAGCCTGTCTGCCTTCACACCCAATATTGTGCTTTGCAATATCTCAATCAATCTTCATCTACTTTTCTTTCTGTATTATCAGCAAAGTCCTCTCCATGAGACTCTCTTAAAGAACTCCTCCCTCTGTCTCATTTCTACAGGTTACTGGACATCCATCATTTAAGTTCTGGGTCCAGCTCCTGCAGGAAACTAACTCATGCTCTCAGATGAGTTGGGTATTCTTCCTACGTCATCGATGTTCATCATATTTGTTATGCTGCGGCATAGCTACTATTTATATGTCTATTATTCTCACTATAGATTCCTTAAACATGAGATAGAATGAGAATCATCTTTGGGGCCCTAAAGCCTGATGAAATCCCATGAATAAAACAGGGAAGGATGGAGAAAGATTAAACAATAGGTGATAAGTTTCAGTAAGGTAGAAATAACTGGTGTGATATTTCACAGTAGGGTGACTATAAATAGTGATCATACATTCTGTTTCTCAAAAAGCCAGGAGAAATTATTTTGAATGTTTTGCCCAAAGGAAGGGATAAATACTCAAGGAGGTAGATGTCTTTAATTTAATTAAACAATCTATACATGTATTAAACCATCCTAGGTGTAGGTTACCTCATTAATATGTAATATGAGGTTTTACATATCACTTAAATTTAATTTAAAAATTAAAGAAGAAAGCTATAAAATTAACCTTTTCCCTTACTTGGTAGCCAATTAGGGTGCTTTGAAATATGACTTTTCCAATATGTTTTAGCTAGTACCTATTAATTTTATAAAATATTGTGTTTCAGTGGTATTTTCATTCATGCATATAACATAATTTGATGCTGTTCCCGCCCCCTTCCCCTCCCATCCTCTCTACCCTTATTCCTTTCCTCTTGTTTGATAATGAAGTATGAGGGGCTGGCGATATAGTTCAGAGACACAAGCACCTGCCTGGTTAGCGCAAGGTCCTGAATTCAATTTCTGGTGCCAAAGTTAATACTAATAATAATAATGAAGTATGAACCTTTATGATGCTTTAGACAAAAAAAGCACTAAATACAGCCAACCTATATAATAGCTGGTTTCCTACTATTAAATTTGCTGCTACATTTATAAAAACTTAGGCAAGGTTGAATAATATAATTAGGCAACAATTCAACAATTAACAGAAGGCAATGGTTTTGGATCCTCAATATAAGAGAAATACATTTTGCTTGAAGTGTCAATGGCATGCATTTTCTGTGTACCTATTTTATGGTCAGTACTGCATCTGGACCTGACTTCCTGGGTTTGAGAAAGAGTCTTTTCTCTGAAGAACCATAAAATACCACTAAGAGTCAGTGACATTTACAATGGCAAAGCATCAATGAAAGGATCCATTAAATACTAAATGCAGTGCACAAAAAGGAAGTGCTGCATTTTGGAGAGAAAAGAACAAATGTGCTTGGGATAGTCCCAAAGGGATGAAAGAGGCTACGTACCAGTCTAGATCAAGAACACGAAGCAAAGACGGGGAGAAAGGAAGGGGAAACTGGAGAGGTAGTGCCCAGGAAGGACTGCAGGCGGGTGTGCTTGCTGCTGAGATTTTCCCAACTCCCATCCCAGTCCTGCACCCTCAAGCCAGGACAGGATTCTGGCGCCTTCCAGTGCTGCCTGGCGTCCTCTGTCCAGCCCACCACAGCACGGATCGCAGAGGATCATCCTTGTTTTATTCGTCTCACCCCGACTAGATGATTAGCTCCTTGGAGACAAGTGTGAAATACAGAAATTTATTTCTGTATCATCACTCAGAACAGTGCCATGTTTACACCGAATACATGTTTATGAACGTGAGTAAATGAACAAGGAAAGTAAGTACCCCACAGGCAGCCTGGCAGTGATACGCTCCTCTGTAGAAGAAAAGTTTGAATCACCAATCAACTCAGATGGAAACATCACTTCATAAGAAGTCAAATTTTCAAGAATCATCTAAAGCAAAATCTAATATCGCTGACACTTTTGTAATGGATTCAAGGGCAGAATGGGATGTATATCCTCCCAAGAATAAGTTACTAGACAGTCTTTTAAGACAACCAAATGTATCTTGCTAATTAAGGAGTACAGTAAGCTGCAATCTGGCAGTCCCCCCTCCTCCAAGGACCCCAGATTGAACCTGGATATCAGCAGCTGGGAGTGCTTTTTCTTTTTAATCTCATCGTACTTTTAATTTGAATATCTCATACACTTGAACTAGACACGTGTAATTGCTGTGAATACATTTTTATTCTTTGGATGGAATTCTAGCAGAATTTAGGAACAAAAATGTTTACAGGACTCAGTATGTATTAGTCCAAGAAACAAATGGAAAAAAGAAGCACAGAAATGGGAAAAACAACTATTGCAAGAAACACCTCAAAAGTTGTTTGCTCTGGAAGTATAAGCAGAATAAATCTAACCTCTAAAAATTTAGATTAAACACTTCCATATCTTTAAATAGACACTACTGTAAAGGAAAATAACAAATTAAGAACAAATATAAAATAAAGGATCAAGAGTAAGTAAAATAATTCCATGATCTTCTCCACAGGTTTAAAAAGAAAAAGCCCATAACCATTTAATAATACCAATTATTTCTCTCTTCTACCTTTTCCTCTTCCTCCTCCGTGTAAATTATTGTTGCTATTATTACAGATAAAACAGAAATTTAGTGGAATGAGTAGTTTATTTGTGAAGTAAGCAATGTCTTCCTACAAAGACAAATTCATCAGCCTAGGGCCAAGAAAGCATGTTGTTAAGATTTAACACCCTATCACCCCAGCAGAGAAATCACTTAGAGAAAAGTTAGTCTTACAGTTACTATAGTACACATGTGAAATGTTTTCTTATATTTTTCTAATTGGAAAATTCAAAGTTAATCTGAAGATTATAAATTTTCTATCAGATTATTTTGAATTTTAAAATTCACAGTCATCTCATTTTTTTCCTAGAATCTTCACGTTAGAATGATTATCTGAAAAGTAGATCATCTTACCAAGTTATAAATTGGGAGTTGTATTCCTTAAGGGAACTCCTGTTAGGGAAATAACAATAAACCCAGATCAAAGTTTTAAGTCCTCATTTAAATTTACACAAATGCATTACCCATAGAGATTATGCCTGTTACCTACAAGTACCAAAATGCATACCTGATACTCTCCTCTATGTTATAACACAAACCTGACCTGTGTGAAGTAAATTCATGTAAATATTCTATAGTCATAGACTCTAAGAATTTAAAACAACCCTAGATAAAATATCACCAGTTGTAGAAAGGAAGAAACTGAGGCTCAGAGATTTTAAGTCACTTCCACAAAATCACCAAGTCAGTCCCCGACAGAGTTGCAATTAGAAAGCAGATTTCCTGTGCCCTGGTTCAGTTTTAATTTAGAAGCTTTTCATTAAAATTATTTCAACAATTCATTCATGAAAGAAAGCAACAGTCTATTTAGTTGAGGCTCTCATCTCTCTAACCGCATGTTTCTCTCTGCACCAGTAGAGAGTCTTAAAATACACCAGAAAGTAGACAGGCCCGAGAGATGATGGAACCTTTGTCTAAACACTTGGCTCGCATTCCTACGGATATTTGTCACCAGTTTAAACTTCTTGCTCCAAGTCACCTTCTGACCCTGGAGAAGAGATATCATGTCACAGACAGGCCCTTGGAGTTTAACCTTTATTTGAGACAGGCTTCCTGATAAGAGATGAGTAAAGAAGTCCTAGTTCTAGTGGATTCAGCCTTCTGCCAACCAGCTGTATTTTCACCTGTAGAGACTGTAGTCCAGTTACATTAGGGAAATCACATTTTGTTTTTCCATCTTTTATGGGCAACCTCAAGTCAATGCCTCTATTCTTATTTTTTCTAATATGGTTCCTGTTTTAGGGGGCTTTGGGAGGTGCTTAGGTGGTTATGTAAGTAAGCTATCGTACTTTCCTCAATCCAAGCCTTCAGATTTTGAAGAAAATCATTCATTTGTATGAATAGTCTTACATTTCTTTGGATTGTTCACATCATTTACTTCAAAGAACAAATACGTTTTGCATCCAGCTAACTGACCAGCACACTAAAGTCCTGCTGAAAGATAACACTATCTGTATATAGGGCTTCAGAGCTGACAATGAATTTCCTCAGATATCATAAACCCTATATGAGATAAAAAATGTTAAGTATTGTGCCTGTCCTGTACATGAGAAAATAAGCGCTGCGGCCCATTATATTTATAAGAAGTGTCCAAGCAGAGTCGGAACTTCATTTCGTTCCCTGACTCAGATCAGTGCTGTCAGACCCTGCTGCCTGGTTGAGTTAGTGGAGGCCCAATGAGCTCAAGCAGCCGCCTGCTCCTTGTCGACTGCCTCGGGGAGCTGCACCCCATCCTTCAAGGAAACACTGCCCCAAAGCTCACCTATGCCCATCATGATCTCTGTAAAAATCTCAGGAAAGTAAACAGAAGTTTTCTTCCTTGGGGATAGTTCCACTTTCCTCAGATGACACTGCCTGAGCCCAATGTGCCAACAATTGCCAACATCGTTATATCAGAAAGCATAATTAAACTAAAAGAGCGTATAGACCACCAAGTTTGTGAAATAAATTCCAATATCAATCGCAAGTAAGACATTGGGAATTTTTGTTGGTGTGCTTTTCCTGGCCTGCTTTGCGAATAATTAAGAGTTGAACACAGACTTAGCCTGAGGGGAAAACATGAGAGAAATAAACACATGGTATTCCCACTTCAAAGCATGCAACTATACTTTTTGATTCCTTCACTTCCTTCCTGGTTTTGCTCCACTTGTCTAGGATTCATTGTTCCTTGTCCTTCCTCCACTCAAACCTTCTGTTATGGAGGAAATAATCTACAATGGGCCAATCATGGAATGCATCTTAAAAATTCTGATAATATCCACATCTCTTCAGTGTTCATAAAGCATCCAGCAAACTATTCACAATTTAATATGCAGGTAAGGAGCTCCATCTCAAAGAAGGTCACTAACTTGCTCCAGATCACAAGGTTCCCACAGGGGAAAGGCAGGTCTCAAAAGGGAGACTTTGCAGACTCTGGCTTTGCTGTTTATTGAAAGTACATGGAAAAGAAGAGTTCTAAATGTAGGAGTTGCTAAGAGTGTAATGCTCTAAACACAGGAAAATGACAATAGTTGAGAACTCAGGGAACTTCTCAGAATTGAAAAATATTTCACTACTGAGTCCCTATCCTACCATGGACTAGGCCTAACTAATATTTGCTGTTAGCTAGAAAGGGGTAGATATGAAATATTGTGGGGCCACTTGTATATCCTATTCTAAAATAACTATCTTTTGGGAATGCAGAATAACAAAGTAGAAGAGTCAAAGAACAAAAATTGAGAGATGCCAAATTCCTTGAGATTCTCTAATAAATCTCACAAGATATCATACAAGTTTAGCCATACTAATTAACCCAGACACTCACATCTTGTGTATTTCAGTAAGGCTATCTGAGCTGCCTGTACATGGAATTGTTCTCTCCAAGAACCCTTCTTCCCTCATACTTGGTGTTTCTCATACTCTCTCTTGCTCACTCTGGTTCTCTTGTTCTCTCTCTCTCTCTCTCTCTCTCTCTCTCTCTCTCTCTCTCTCTCTCTCTCATCTTCTATACCCTGATTGTCCTACAGGCACAAGATTTTACTCAACTGTGATTTGGAACTTGCTATTGAAGGCTTTGCAAAGACAGACTTAATTGTTTTAAATCACATAAGGTAGGAAAAGGAAGAGACTTCAGGTGGGGAGAGAAGGGAGAAGTGATATACAAGTACCCATTCTGAAATAGTCACAGGGAATTTGTCATCTTGGGAAGCATTTCCCTAGAATTTGGTTGCCTGTGACAGGTCACTTTGGGGCATATTTGATGCACAAACTTTAGGATTCTATCTTGAAGAAGCTCAAAAGTCATTTCTAAAAACATTGGTAATGTATGAAGCAAATTCCCCTTTCAAATATACTAGGCAACTTTCAGTTTCTATTAGAATAGACTGGAAGTGATTCTAATGTTTTTGCTGTCCCTTTGTGGATAAGCACAGAGCACCTACAATACCTACTCTCATCTTCCTATAGGTGAGTCCTAGAGCCCCTCTAGGATACTGAGGTCTCTGCTCAGAGCCACTGTGTCTGTTGATTCTCATTGCTAGAGAAAAATGAGGGAAAAGATCTTAAAAAACAAATCATCATATCATGATGAGTTCTTATTACAAGAGAGCAGTAGTATTAAATCAGTGCACTTGGTAAGTAACTGCAGAAAGCATATAAAATATATCAGTTACCTACAGCGGAGGGAGAGGTAGACAGAAGTAGGAAAATTTTGATGGAAGGTCAAGCTGCAAGGAGGAGTCTGTCATGTGAAACAAATTTCAGAAAGTGATCACCAGATTCAGTTGCAAGGTAAGACCTTGAGGAGGCAAGCATGGCCTCGGAATCCCGAATGTCTGTCCTTCAGAGAGAATTTTGAAGGCATATTTCTCTAAAGCCATTAAAATGTCATCTACTTCAAAATTGTCCTCTTGGAACTGGGCCTGCTCCTCTGCTCAGGACCTCAGCAAAGTCCCACCCAAGAAGCATACGGTGGGGACACAAAGTGGTTCAGGAGAGCAGCACCATTAGCAGATTTATCAAGCCTACTTACTTATCTATAGTCTATACTAAAACATGATCTATCAGGATGCTATGCCTTCACCATCCTCCATACACCCAAACGCACACTCAGAGTGGAAGTAGAAGTGTACTCATTGATTTAACTTTCCAGAACTAGTTCTGTTCAATTTGATCTCATCCTCTGCATGAACAAATAGACCTGACCATAATCATTGCTGCTTTCACGTTTGTTTTCAATAAAGTAAACAGATTCCAAGTATAAAGAAGCCTTCCTGGGCTATTGAGCATCCCACTGGTCCTGGCATCTCTGAGCTCTTTCTAAACAAAATTCAGTTCAGTTATAATTATGCTTAAGGGAGAAAAATAAAAGCCACAAGTAACAAACATGCCTAATCCATCCAAAAGAGATCTCAGTTTAAAGGGACATGGGGAAGTATTAGAGGAAGAAGTGAATTTTCTTCTACAAACATCTGAAGAGGCCCACATTATTAGCACGTGCAGAACTGAACCCACACTCCCTGATCCAGTCTTCAACTGTTTCTCTTTCACGGGCATCAGGTCTTTTCTCCCTCAGTACAGATACTTGCAAAGGAAAATTCTTACATCAAAATCTCTCCCGTGCCTTGGAATGGCCATTGCCCTTCTGCCCTTTCAAGGAAAGCACAGACCTTCTTTGCTGAAGCATCAGGGATGTGAGGTTTATAGCCATAGACCAGAAAACTAAGCCCTGCTTTGAAGTTTATCTTTTCCCCTGGAACCAGTTATCCTCTCTGTCCCCCAATCCATCCCACCAGAAATTCTAACTTAAAAAACTGGCCCTAAAATGATAAGCATGACGCTTTGAATTAAACTATAACTTGTCATTTTTTTCAATATAGCACTCTGGACAGAACGATAAAGAAAAGTCTAAAAATACGTTCAAACTAGCATAAATAAGCCTGGTAAGCAAGTAATAGCTGTTAAGACAAATGAAAATATTAAATTTCTATAAACAAACTGTGTTTGCTATGGGAACTATCCATATTTTCAGAATTCTGTCATGAGAAAGCCTAAAGCTGATGGCCACAGATTAACCATACTGAGTATCAAAGGCAGCTTAAATTTTTCATGGTTAGAAATTTTCTAGTGAAATTTCACCTGTATCTCTCTTCCCAGGTTATACCTGTCATTTTCTAACCCTGAAAAACTGAGGTGAAAAAAAAGTGCTCCAAAGTAAGAAAACTGTAAGTATGAATAATGTGCCATATCCTATACCAGTTTCTGCTTCCTGGAGTTGATTTCACAAGACTATCCCTAGAGTGGAGGGAATGAAGTCAATTAATAGGCTTTGGAAAAGGAAGAGACTTGCTGCAGAGTCTGGGAAAAGATGATCATGCCGCCTTACTGAATCCAAGTAGTCCTGGGAGCTGGCTTTAAATCCCTGTGCAGTGAAGCAATTCTCATTCCAAATGCAACCCAGAGCAAGCCAGAGTGGAAAAGAAGCTTCTGATTTGTAATAGAGACTTTTACGACTACCATAGTTTCAGAAAATACACTGCAAAAGAGGCAGGGTTGGTAGAGGTGGTGCTCAGGCAGGGCATGGATGATGCTTGGCTGACACACACTGGGGACCATCACAGAGCACTGAATGTGTGAGCAACGGGAGATGGGGGCAGGGGAGCCCGTGAGCGGCCAGAGCTCTGGGCCATCAGGCGGTCTGGCAGGGCAGGGGGGCTTTGGTTTTTATTTTCTCTGTCTCTTTCAGTACCATGAATGCAGAAGGAAGCGATACAGTATAATCCTTCTATCTTAAGAGCAAAATTGTTCAATGAGCTTAAGAAAGCTTCCTGATCATTTGATAAAATTATTGATGTATTTTCAAAACGAGTACCAGATAAAATTTGCATTTTAAATTCTACATTAAACTTTACTCTTTTTGAGAGGAAACATCATTTATTTATTTATCCATAATATCTAACTTCTTGGTCTTCATAATCACCCCCAAAAACATTTGCTATTTTTGCTATTATTATTTTTATGACTAATGTAATAACAATATTATATATTGTTAAATGCATTCCTTCTTTTTGGAGGAACTGTGCTGCCATGCAAATAGTTTATGTACTTGCCAGTTTTCATAATAATTATTATCCAAGTTTTATAGATGAAGAAACCAAGTTTGGCAAAATCAAGAATATTGTCCAAAAGTATGCACAAATAATTTGCAAATCCTGAATTTAATTTAGTTTGTTCACACTGAAATGAGTAAATGGCAAGAAAAATACTTTTCATATTTTCACAAGTAATATTCACTTGGTACGTGCATGGAATAACTACCCTGTACCTATGACAAAATGATCTGGCAGCAAGGCCACTACTCACAAGAAACTTAGCGTTGGTTCAAGTCAGCACACTTGAAGCTCCGAGAAAACACACACTGGAAGTGGAGGGAATACTTACGATAGACTAGAATCCCTAATGATCAGAGCTGTGAGACTCAAGATGGAAATTGGAGGAATATGCCAGTAAGTAGAAAGAAGACAATGCAGGAATACTACAAGGCTAGATTCCTTCTGAAAAGCAGTGCCACACAGTTTGCGACCACTAATAAGGCTAAGTAACAATAACAGCAAAAATTAATTGTTTAGACAGAGTAGAAATCTTGAGTAGCACTGAAAGTCTGTTGTATATTTTGGCATTCTTCAGTTTAAAAACAAAGGTACATAAAGGCTTAATGCAAAGAAATGTGTTAAGTGTGATAAAACAGGAAAATCAGGAAAACAAAATGTTAAACTAGGGAGTGGAGTGGTAAAAACAGGATTTAGGAAGACTAGTCTGACAGAAGCATGCAAAATGGATTAAAGGGAAGAAAGCATCCTCAAAAATAACAAAATTTGCACAGGGAAGACTTGGACTCAGTTTTGGAAGATGGCAGAGGAGGAACATTTAGATAAATAGATAGGAGCATGTGAGTTCTGAGTGTAACGTGGGCACCGGAGATTAAAAGAAAAACAACAGAAAAGGCAAAATATGTGTGTATGGGTAGGTGTGTGTGTGCATGTGCATGTGTGCACACTTATCCATGCACTAGGGTTGACACCTTCAGTTATCCTTTAGAGGCAGTGAATCACAAGTCACATAACTAAAATTCTAGAAATGGGCTGTGTCAGGGAGGAACATGTCCACTGCTAAGAAGCTCGAACTCTGTTGTTCTTAAGGTTATTGGTGCCAGTGGAGGGATGCAATGAAAGTAAAACATGCTTTAGTTTTACAGTACACTGGCAACAGAGGAGATGTGACACGGGCCTACGGAAGGGAAGACTTTAGATGCTGCTACTGTGATCCAGGAGTCAATGGAGCCATTTGTGGGAGAGATGGAGAAGAGGTAGATCTAGGAGACATTTAGCAAGTAAAATGGTAGAGTTTAGTGAGAGATTGGAAATGTACTTGAATAACCAGACAAGATAGTCACCCAGGCTTATAGGAAGACCCTTAATTGGATTCAGGAGACATATTGAAAGTAGTTCTGCATAGTTGACCTCTAAAATTTGCATGGAAGATCAGGGTGTAGAAAGATTTAGGAAATACGAGCAGCAGATTTAGGAAATCTCAGGAAAACCCTGAGATTGTATGTTTCTGGATGACTTAGTGAATATTCAGAGTCAACCAAAGAAGTAAGTCCTATTAAAAAAAAAAAAAAGTGCTGAAAGAGTAAAGAAAAGGACCCCATTGGTGAAGCTGAGAGGGAAAGGTCACAGATGGGAGGGAAAATTCAGAGGACGGTGTTTCAGGAAATCAAGCGACATCGATGCTGTGAAATAAAGAAGAAAGTTCGATAAATGGAAGGGGAGCTGCTCACACTTCCTGTTATTAGACCAGCATAGGCAGGAGGGAGTGGGCAGGGTCAGAGTGCCTAAGCAGAGCGAGAGTGAGGTGCAGGAGGTAGGACAGAAAACCCCGCTGAGCCTGCAAAGCAGTGGAGCTCAAAATGAAGACACAGGCCCTGGGGAACTGGTGCTCTTTGCAGGCAAAGGGGAAAGAGTCAATGGTGAGGAAGGGCTTGAAGTTACAGAAAAGAGAGCATGATTGATACAGAAAGTTCTCCAAGGAGATGGAAAAGGAAAAAATCGCAGGAGGACAAATCCAGAAGCTGCTTCAAAACAATGCAAACATTCGGTGAAACTTAGAAACACACTACGGGTTTTTATCTGTGAATAACATCACCTTCTGGGTCCCAGTTATGTACTCCAAAGTTACCATTAGGTAAACTTCCCAGTTGAAACCTGCTAGATAGAGCAAGGAGCAGAACTGAGGTGTTCTCTCATGTCTTGGGTGGACCAAGACTTACTTTACTTATTAAACTGTAAGGACTAAAACAAACCTATGATGCTTATGTCATAAGCAATGTTTCCACCAACAATACAGCTTGCTGTCATCTTGCAACTAAATTTACAATTCTGATTGAAACAGACACCGCAAACAAAGAAGGAAAACAAAACTATGAGACAGTCTTTCCTCCTTCCCAGATCTAGATTTTAAAGGAAAAAAAGTTACATTTTTTAATTTAGATATCACACCAAAAAGTTATAGGAACAAAGTTCCATTAATTTGTTAATGTAAACATGGCTTCTTTCTCTGTAGAAGGCAAGATGTAGAAAAGAAAAACATTGCTTTATTGGAATTTCCCTGATACTGTTCCTTAAAGAATACACTCTATACGAGATGGAACCACTTTGATTTTTTTTGAAGGGTTTAGCTTTAAATGTATCCATAAAATAAGATTAAAATTCAGGCTCCCAAAACAGTCACACCTTTAAGGCAGCATGGCCATCGGGTAAACTGCTTCACATGCAAATGCCAAGAGTAGACTGACTTGTAAATGTGGAATACAACAGCACATCAGCACTGCATGAAATTTAGACGAAATTTTCATGAAATTTTAGGTGAAAATTAATTTAAAGGAAAACTGAATTGTCAATGTATTCCTAATAATTCCATTCTGACTCTAACTGTGACTTTTATAGTCACATAAAAAGTTCATAAACCACATATTTATCAGGAAATTGCTACTGTCTTATGGTGTATCTGTAGTGAAACTTCCTGTCCCATGGATATATATTATACAGAATACTAAATGAAAGAACATATTATGTAAAATCTATGTGTATTATACAAGCTTATGAAATTGCCCCAACTTATACAATAAATTAATTAATAATTTAAAATTTTAGTCTTTCCCCCACCATTACTATGAAAAATACAGTGAATATTTAAAATTCAAAAATGTATTACATCAGAAGACACATCACACTCAGAAGACCCTCCCCTACACACACACGCACTTCAGGCATGCTTATCCCATCGTTCTTGCCACTGTCTGGCAGTTCTGACGCTCGTCTTTTGTGATTGTCCTTGGTTGTGCTGTCACAGATGCCTTGATGCCCTGAATCGATTCAAAACATTTGCCTTTCATGGTCATGTTGATTTTGGGGAAGAGCCTAGCAGCATGGCACTAGATCCGGAGTATAAGGTGGGTGAGGACATAATGTTTTTATGAGTCTGCCTTTCCATTGGATGGCACTTGGCAGCAGTTGTCACCATATTTTTTTTTTATCACACCTTGTAAAGACACTCGAGAAAGAGGAATTCCAGAAATGCTCCCAAAAGTTACAGGAGCAATGGGATAAGTTTGTTCAAGTGAAGGGGAGTATTTTGAAGAGGATTAACGGCAATGTATCTTTTACTGTAGTAAATTTTATGTGAACATTCACCATATATTTTGATTATCTCATATATACGTATATTATATATATATATGTATATATATATATATATATATATATATACAGTTTTTAATATTGTGATCTCAGAACAAATTAGAAAAAGTTCATGCTCAAACGTTTTACAAATGACACATAGGGCTAATTAATGGTGCATGAATTAGCCATCAATCTGCGGTAAACTGTACACAGTAGTTAAAAAAGATTCATTCTGTAACCATGGAGTAGCATGATTCTATTAAGACTTTCAAAACAGAACTTCCTCTTCCAATTTTTGCCTTCCATCCTGCATTCTGTCCATGTCTCCAGTGGTCAACACAGTGAATTTCAGGTGATAGTGCTAGAAGTGTAAAGGGAAGAAATGAAGAGGAAAGTTTAAAGTTGAAAAATCTATACTCATCTGGAGTGCATTCGAATAGAGGAGTGATTCATCTAATGTATCACGAGAAGAATTTGGGCTTTGAGTTACTTTTACACAAAACCTGAATTCACAGCTGTTTACCTACAAGCTTTAGTCGGTCTTTTAAATGCAGTGAATAACTAGAATAGTAAGACTTTGCCAAAGTCATAATGTGCATCCTTGAGACATTAAGAGCAGAACAATGTTGATCCAATATGCAGTAGAGTGGTCACCACCAGTGTGAATCAGAGACACTTGCCAAGCTGTGGAAGCAAACAGATCGCCACATCACATCCAAGTCTACACAATCTGGTTATTTAGGAAAGAGGAAGCCTAGATCCTGCAACAGATCTCCAGTTGATTCTTTATGCAGGCAGCTCAACACTGACCTGTGCATTGCTTATCAGCTAACCTGAGTTCTGGTCAAAGTACACATTGCATTGGTCAATATAAAGAATTCCCTCAATCTATCAATCTATGCAACTACTTACGTAGAGACTCTTTAGAATAAACCTTTGTTTTAGTTGGGATAAAAGTAATAGCTACATGCACACTGATCTGAAAAGAAGCAGAAAGCAAAGAAAATGCATCCAAATATTCCAGTGTCATCCAGTGTTCTTAGCTTTGCAGTGTGCTCAGAAATAAACAATAACCAGAGTGGATCCAGTTAATCCACTATACTCTCATCATCAAAACTATTAAGATCTATTCTGCTAAGATAAACAACACACATGCTCATGGTCAAGACTAAAGTTGCCCCTAACAATCATTCTTCCTTGTATCTTTCACAGTGGGACTGTATGAAGCAGAGTATATTGCTAGGAACACTCAAAAAGGCTACATTGCCTGGACTCCCTTGCAGCTTTGTGTGACCACATGACTAAATTTTGACTGACTATCTGAAAATTAATCATTATAAAGACACAGAAATCTCCATAAAAGAAGAGAGATTCACAGCTTCTATTTCTCATCCTCTATTCAGTTACCTGGAAAGTGTGTGCAATGGCTAGGGCTCCAGCAGCCTTATAGGACCAAAAAAAAAAAAAATCAAAGGTCATACCCTAGCAACACAGAAATGGAGACCACAGACCAGAAATTAAGAAAATACTTGATTTTGGATGGCTTTGTGCCTAGTTAAAAACTTTTCTTTACATCAGAAAAAAGAAAGTTTTACACATTTTTTTGGTATAAACTACTTGGTAGGGTTACATGTGGCTGGACCTAAATCAAAACACAATAAAAGAAAAACATATGTGCCCTTCGTGATCCAAAGTATGTATTTCAATAGTGATTAGTTTAAAACAACTTATAAGTGACCACGTGTCTTCAACTATGTATTTATATTTTGTGCCTCTTTTAAAATGGTGCTAGACAAGTACAACTGAGCATTAGGAGCCTGTTTCTTCATGTTTGTGTTTGCACAATGGAACAAGCAGCAGACATAACATCACAGAAACGGAGACCACAGACTAGAAAGGACTGTGCGCCTCTCTCCTCTTGGTAATCAGAAGTTGGCTTGACACCAAGAGATCAGGGTAGGGTTGCAACGTGGTGTTGTAAATGTACAGCCCATGAGCCAAACTTGGCATTCAGCAATGTTTTACTTGGCCTATTCAGTGCTCTCTAAAAATGTCAATTTTGACTCCTTAAAGTGGACCTGCTCCATTCTCCACAAGCCCTCACCCACCACCGGTGGACAGATTACTCGCTTGCTTCACTAGTTTATGCTACCTAAGCCTCTGAAAGCAGGGAAGGTTCCAGGATCTGGAAATAGAGTAATACATTTCTGTATCTCCCTTCTCTCCATTGATCCTCTGGATGTTGACTACAATGATTCCCACCCAGGATTACTTTCTAAGATCAAATATGCCTACTTCTAATAACCAGAATGTATATAGCTCCCCAGACTTAGACTTTCATTTAAGGATATATAACTTACTATAAATGAGCTAGTATTTTCTAAAAAATATATAATAATAAATGTAGAACCTTTCAAAGTCACAACACACACACTCATTCACCACATACACTAACATTTTTCAAACTATTTTTGAACCTGTAATCCCAGTACTCAAGAGGCTGAGGCAGGAGGAATTTTGCAAGTTTGAGAGCAACCTGGGCTACAAAGTGAGGTCAAGGCCAACCTGAACTGCATAGGGAAACACTGTCACAATAGAAAAAAATTTTTTTGAAAAGCTAATTTTGTCATATTGACTTTCTGATTTTTGCTACTTACTAGTTAGTCCAACTTCCAAATTTTCTTCTTTCACTTTGTTACAAATTTTTAAAAATCAAAACAGTTCATAAAATTTAGGAAAAGTAATATTATTTTGGCCTAAAATGCCTAAAATTAATTTATTCTAGCTTATCATACATGTTTCTACCTTTTATCATATATAACAATATATGTATTTCTATCAGGCATGCACTGTGCTTATGACTTACATTTCTGGCCCATAACCATAGTGACATATAAGTAAATTCCCAAAAAACTCAAAAACTTATAAATATATACTTATGGAAAATAAAAGTTTTTTACATTTCCAAGGGAATGTATCTGTACATAAAGTAGATACTATAATATGTGACTTAGTTGTAGATAAAATTTCATACTTGCTTGACATATGTGCTTTAGATCTTTCTTTAATTTAAAGTGTTAACTAGTTTACTCTTCCTCGAACTCAAAATCACGTGTGGTTTCTATATTTTGACACTTTTATTAAGCTTGTGACGTGTGAACATGGGAAATATATTATTGCATGTACCCATATAATATCAGATTAAACTAAAACATTCATGGTAAGTAAATATAATGTAAGCTAAGTAGCTCTGATATACTACATTCTGAAATTCTTTTCTACATTATCTTTAATTCAGGCCCTATCTACTTTATTTAGCTATTCTGGTTTTTCACGTATATTCTTTTGAGTTGACTAACAAGATAGAAGTATGTAACCTTTACAATATATACCCAAGAAATTATTCTTTCTCTATAAAATCTGGTGTTTGGAATTCCAGTTACTGTACAGAGAGGAGAGGAGTTTTGAATTTTCTGGCACCAAGCATCACATTCTTAACATTTATGTAAATTAAGAAGAAAAAAATTATGCTTATTTTTCACAAACATGAAAGAGTAACTATAGCTATTTAGGAAAGTCTTTTATCACAAGGCCCATTATACCTGCCTTTGAAATATTCCTTTCATTTACTCATGTATTCAATGATCTCCATATTTTATAGAAGTTATTACTCTTAACATAAATTAACAAAAAATGTCCCACTGAAAATTTTACCTTAAATTTGTCATTTCGGTGGGGAAGAGGAGATAAAATCAGACTTTCCATTTCTATTGTAATCTTTCTACATTCGATCTCTTCTAACTTCTACTTTCTGTTCAGTTGTCTTCTTTGCCTTTCCAAGTAACACATGCTCTTCACGCTGCTATGTAGAAACTCAGAGAGTTTTTACCTTTTATGAATTGTCTCCTTTTGTGAAACATAAAAAGTTAACATAAATTTCCAGGACCTAGGAAGTGCTCCCTCTATGGGACTCCAGACAGACTGTTGAATATTTAGCTCCACATTCTTATTTTCACTCTTTAAAAGTTTTCAGACTTAGGTTCTCAAGGTAGATTTTCTAAACACCTTTAAAGCAAAATGCCACAGAGGCTGTGGCAAAAGTAACAGATGGATTAATGAGTGTGCTGCATCAAAAGTTTGAGTTGGATGTTTGAGTAGTATGAAAATCCATCAGGGCCTCTTATGAAAGAGTATTAGCCTGTGTTTGAAATTTCAACCCTCAGAAGTAAAGATTTAATAGTCAGTAGAACTAGCGTATGTATTTTCTTGTATTTTTCTAATCAACTATGCAGTTTTGTTTAACCTTGTAACCCAACAAGAACATAGGCAAATCACACAGGAAAAAGTTCAGTAAGCAGGCAAGATTTATCTTTTTATAAAGCCTGTGTCTAAGGGAAATGCTCAAACAAATACTCCGTGCCAAATAAGTTATACGTAAGTCATACTGATTTCCTGTATCCCTCCGTCCAGCCGGGAACCACCACTGTCCTGATAATCAAGTCAGTAGGGTGGGAAAATACCACTGTTCGAGAAATCTGGCTTCTATCAGCCTCTCTGTCAGGGAGAAATAAAGAAGACGCCCTCTCGGAAAGCAAAAGTGACTCGAAGGTCGCAATCGAAAATGGTAAAGAAGGGTGAGTGTGTAAAGAGAAAAGAATGAGGAGCAGAACACAAAGGAAAATCAGAGCTAGGAGAGTTGCCTCCGAGCTTTTTCTAAACAAAGAATTTTATGAAGCCGCTGAAGTTCCGTACAAGAACGACTCCACCCCACCCAGCTTCTGCAGCGACTTCGCCTTCCTCCGAAAGCTCCGGACAGAGCTGCTCCAACTAGAACTGTCTTTAGTGCTCCGTTTGAAGCACGCTTCTTTTAACTTTCCCCTCTCCCATCCAGGCAAAAGGACGGCTATGACCGTTCCAGGTCCCAGGCTTTCCCAGGCAGAGCTGCAGCATCCTTCCAAGGGCCGAGAAAGAGAGAGAGAGAGAAGCTACGGATTTGCAAACAGCCGGGGAATCTGAAGCGCCCTCTCCCAGGTGCAGAGCCGGCAGCCCCTTCTCGCGCTGCCAGCCAGAGCCTCCTCCTGCAGCTCCTCCCGAGGCTACACCTTCCACCTCTCTCCCAAACCGTGCCAGAGACACCACGAGCAAAGCAGGCAGCGAACTCACCATCCTCGCCTTCGTCCTGGGCTTTTATTGAGACAGATTGCCCTAATAAAACAGTAAGAATGAGGAGAGGTCTTGCTTCCACCCAGTTTGCCATCATCTCTAAATATTAGACATGTGGGTCCTCCCGGGAGTGCAGAGTAGCTTCCGAGGTTACTGTAGCACCATGAAGTCCGCGGGGGGCTCTCGTTTCAGCACCAGCCCCGGGGCAGCCTCGGCAAACTCCCTTTTTCAGCACCAGCTCCCCGCACAGTCTGCGAAAACTTTTTTCAAGCGATGCAGCTTTAAATAGGAAGAATGCTGCCTCCACTTCTTTTCCTGCCCCTTTCAGCCTGTTCAGGCTCATAACCATCCAGTGTCTGCCAAGCCCCGGCCTGATTGATGGTAAACAACCGAATCAGAGCACGCGGCTCGCTGGGCGCCTTCAACTTTCCCTCCTTCCTGGACGTTCGGAGCTCAGATGGCGCTCAATAAGAGAAGCAAACTTTGATTTCTCTTTTCTTTTATTTTGTCAAGAAAGCCTGTTAGAGGCAACCAGTCCCACTCTCTCTCCACTCCCTAACCCTTCCCCCTAAACGCACACCCCTTAACATTTCCACCCTGCGCTGAGAAAGACTCTGGGGAGGGAATACAGCTTTGTAGCCTGGTTTTTGGCATCTAGATAATTCTGGGCTCTGTCCTCCACCTTAAACCTTAAAGGGCCACGTTTTAACTCTTTCTTGTGGTGAAATAAAATGGATTCTTGTCTCCTGCTCAGATCCTGTGTCTTTCCCCATACTCTGGAAAGGGGGCTATTCGAATACTGCCCGGATTTTCCCAGGTGAGAAAGCTATTTTAGACAAATGGATGTGCGACATCTTATATTAAGTTCCTTCTATAACTCCTGTTGAGGGGCCACATCTACACATTCCTCTTTCCCAGGAAGCCTTATTGTGTAGAAAAATAGTCTACTAAGCTAGTATAGGGGAATGGGAAGCTGGGTTCCAACACCACATCTACCACTCACCGATTTTGTAAATGTACACATAGTCCTTTATCTCTGTGCACTCCAATTTTCTCCTTCAAAAAAAGGGCTTTACCCTGACCGGTGTGCAGGATTTGGTGATACTAAAATGAGTAATGTGTTATTAGCTAAGCTCCAGATTGCAAAGAGCTACATAAAGATAGTGGTGCTATTACCCCAAAGGCAGCTGTTCGGGGAACAGGGCACTCCCAGCTACATGCACCTGCCTTTTCAGAGCCAGAGCGGTAGCCATGAGCTCTATGCCACACTCATCTAACCAAGGTCTTAATGACCTCAGGGCACTGCATGTCACCCCACAGACCCCTGGAATCAGAACGAAGGCCCCACACATCGCAGGTGAGTCAACTGTTCACAATTATTCAGCAGTGTCCAGGTTCTTGCACTGGGCTAAGCCCTAGAGAGAGAGAGGATGACACAAAAGAAATATGAAAGGCATGCCCACCACCTTGAAGGAACATAGGGAACTGCTAAGAAAATAAATCTACGTGAAACAAAGAAAAATAAACCAGAGCACATAAATAGTGTGGAATGCATCAAGCCTAACAGAAATTCAGAGGAAAGTTTCTAAAATGAGATTAGGTCAGGGGGGGCTTTACTATCTCTTTCTTAACAGATGAAATCTAAAAGCCTTGAGTTTTAGCTTTGAAACTACAACCTCTAGAGAAATTGTTCAGAATAGGTCACCTTTCCAAGTTGTTTTTACTCCCCGGTCCTGTATTCCTCAGGGTACTTTGTCACCTAGATTTGTTTCACTGCCATGACGTCCATCACCACATCCCAGTCCCAGGGGTGGCATGCTTGTCATGAGTGGGCTGAATAAGGACCAAAATTCACCCTTCTATTCATTCTTTTAATGTCCAAGAGAAGCCAGGGCTTGCAAATTACCTTTTCATAGTCACTGGGAGAGGCAGGAAAATAAATAAGTACAGGAAAAATGTCGCTATTCTCTGAGCTTCCCAGCTCTAGCCTATAGTAAGGCCATTTGTAGCTATCACTTCCCAGATACCAATGGTTGACACATTTTCAGGCAACTTGAGTAGAATTTTTACTTAAGCGCAGCAATAACAGACATTTATAGAGAATCTGAAACTCTCAGAAACTTTTCCTTTTGGTTCTGGGGAGAAGACCGAAGGCCTTGCACATGTTAGGCAAGTGGGCTACATGCTACATTCTCAGCTATTAGGCACTTTTTTAAGGAAGGGGTCCACTAAGTTGCTCAGGTTAACTTACAACTTGAAATCCTCCTGTCCAAGTAGCTGGCATGTGCTTCTGCTCCCAGATCTCAGAAATTCTTCTTTATGCTACGCAAAGATGACAATAAGGTAAGATTGTAGAATTTGTAGTAGAGTCTGTGTACACATTACTCAGAGACTATTCAGATGAGCACCCTTTTATGGGTATTAAAACAGCTATTACCAGCTTATTAATACAATTGTTTTAAAGTGCACTGCAAACACAGCTTGCATGTGAAATATTAAAAACACAATCCAACCTCTCACAGTTCCAGCAGTGTCTACTACCTTTGCATCATTCCAGAAGCTCAGCATATGATAGGGTCATAGCAGAGGTTTTCATTCTGTGGTGTCCTTCCTTGTGAACTCTTAACAGCTATTGCAGTCGAGTCCTAAGTAGTGAACTATTTTGCGACTTGAGCTTTTCTTCCAAGAGCCCATCCCACCAGTTCACATAGTACAATGACTTATGTTTAAGTGAGTGTATTTTTTACCAGTCCTCACAACAACCCTGGAAAGTTATTTTTTTTCTGAAATTATATATAAAAATTATGATTGAAAGAAACTTACTTGCTGAAGGCTGCTCGGTTAATAAGTGGCAAGTTTAGAATTCAATTTCAGTGATGGCTCACTCCAAAGTGAACTTTCTCACTGGGTTGGGGATGTTCTTGGCCCTAGCATGCACCCTCCTTCCAGGTTCAGGAGGAGAGACATCTCGGCAACTTCCAGGTAGAGCCCTTCCTCTCTTCTCTTGTTCCCATCCCTTTAATCCCCTTCAGGACTTTACTCTTTCAGTGTCCTCCCTCCTTCTCTCCCTCCACTTTGCACATCTGTCTCTATTATCCACTTTCTGCAGTCTTTAAACCTGCTCCTTACCTTTCCCTGTATTTCTAGAAAAGGAGGGTAAGTTCTCCCTTAACCTCACATCTTCTGTAGTCTCTTTTCCCCTTCCTGTCTTCCCTCCACTCATCCTCAGGGTCCTCCTGTCACCAGTGCTCTATGTTGCAATGCCAGAGACATCAGTAGCCTCTTTGCTCACAAACCCAAAGATCTTTCCTCTCCCCCAACCCCCACCATCATAGTGTTTGATATTCTGACTCCTCCTTCCTCTTACTGAAACATTTCCTCCCATGGTTCCCCTGACCCCACACACTCCTTTATACCCCCTGCTTCAAGTCACATTTATTTTGCTAATCCTCTGAGAAAGCTGGATTTGCTCTCTCCACTGTCTGTCCATCTGCTTGTTTTCTTGCTTGTCCACTTTTGTGCTAGGCTATGTTAACTATTAGATCCCTTGACTTTATTTCCATTGACGTGTCAATGCCTCCCACTCAGGACTTGCCCTTTGAGCAGGCAGAAAGTCTACTTTTACCACCTTTCTCTGGTCACATCCCCAGACTAAGAATCTGAAATGAGACCATTATCTGCCATTGCTCTTTATGCCAATTAGTACTGCCATTATTCTCTGAGTCTCTAGGATCAGAAACAGAAGAGGAAGTTCCTCCTGCCCCCTCAATCTACACCCAGTTGAGCACCAAATCCTGCTTGTTTCGTTAACCATTATTCTCTCAATGATTCCCCTTCCCAAGAAAAACAAATAAAAAACAAAACCAAAAACCAAGTACATACAAGGTATAACACAGTATTTTATAATAATAATGATGAATGCCTACTTCTTGGATCCAATTTCCTGCTTTCCTCTTGTTCTCTCTTCTGTAAGAAAGAGATTTTCTCAGGCACAAAAGCAATTTCCTGCCTCAGAATTTTACTCAGGCTCTGTCCATTGTCTGAAGCAACTGCCTCTCTAGTCTAATTCATTCCTTCCCTTGACAAATACTTACTGAGTAGCTATTATCTGCCAGGTTCTAGTTGAGGCACTGAGGATATAACTGATAAAATGAAGTTTACAACTTTGAGTACAAAAAGAGCAATAAGTGAGCAAATATGCACACAAGGTAATTTCAAACAACTACATGTCATGAGAGAGATAAACAGTCTGTTCTCTTAGAGTTTCTCAGAGTTCAGTGGCAGGAGGAATGTTGCAGATAAGGCCATCAGGAACTTATTTAAGGAGGTAGTGGTGAATCAGAGACCTAATATTTGAAAAAGGTTTATAACTGGAAAATTAGTGGGGGAAAGATATTCCAAGCAAAGAAAACAGCATGTGTGAATGGTCAGAATGTTACATTAGTTTTCTATTGCTGCCATAAAAATTACTTCTGACTTTGTGGCTTAAAGCAAAGCAAATATATTACCTTACTACTTCTATATGTTGGAAATCTGGCATGAATATCACTGGGCTAAACCAAAATGTCATTAGAGTTTCATTCTCTTTTAGAAACCCAAAGGGAGAATCTGCTTCTTTGTTCTTAAAGTTTCTAAAGTCATTTGCACCCTTGTCTCATGGCTTTTTCCTCCACTTTGAAACTACATCATGTCTTCTGGAAAAACTTTGGCTGTCTCATCTTTATTACTGACCACAACCTGAAAATATTGTTTTAAGGACCCAAGTGACAATACTGGGTCCACCTGCATAATCCAAGATTTTTGACTTTTGAGATTCCATGGATTAGGACATGGACGTCTTTGGGGTCGTAATTCCTCCTACTAAAGTCAAAAATAAGCTTTGTTTGTGCAAGAGTATTAGGGAAGCCATTATAGCTAGTGTGGTATAAACTGGACACACTATCTTTTAGAATTTGAGTACGATTTTTTCCAATTGCAATGAAGATAAAGGATTTTTAACAGAAAAATGCCACACTCTAATTTTCTGATTTTATAAAAATCTGAATAGCACATGAGAAAGGTATTAAAACAAGACAAAGATGGCAATGGAGATGCCACTTAGCACTTCAGTGAGAGACAGCCAGTGCCTTGGACTAGGGAAGTAGCAGTAGAAATAGATGAAAGGAGAGGGATGCAGGTTACACTTTGGAAATCAAATTTCTGAGGGATCAAGAAGAACCAGAACAAAAGGAGAAACTGAGGGCAAGTCTGCTGCCAACTAGTGGATGATACAATCAGCAGCACTCCAGCCTTAACTCCTTGACAACCGTCAAGCTCCTTCAGAGAACCACCCACCTCGTTTATGTAGACCTCTCCAACATCACACCACACTTCCGTGTCTGTTTTCCCTATTGTACTGAAAGCTCCCTGATAATAAGGACATTAGCTGGCTAATTATTCCCAGTGCTTATTTGTCGAATGCACATTGTTTAGTACACAATGAGTACACAGTGACTGTATGACCATGAGAGAAGTGGGTAGTGAACATAAACAAAGACTACCATCACATAACTAATTAGTTGCATCTGTGCTATGAAATACGCTATCAAGTTTTGAACAGCCAGAAAGCCTACCTATTGGAAATGTGTCCTCATTCTGGCTGAAAACCATGGCGTAATTACATAACAATAGTGTGGCTTAAATGTATGAACTATGTATCAAATACTGTGCAAGCACTCCATATATATTAGCTAAATCCATAAATCAAAGATATGGGTTGAGTGCTATACAATATTTTCCCTGCTTTAGAGACAAAGAAGGAAATTGAGGCTCATGGAAGAAGCTAAATAATTTTCATCAGGTTGCATATCAAGAAATTACTATACACAGGTTTGGAGCCCTCGCAGGAAACTCTTTTCTCTCAATGCAGAACTGAGGCTTGGATATATTACTGTGTATAATGTTTACTTCATTAGCTTAAATTTTACCACTGATTTTTTTCACCAAGGAATGATAGTAGAAGAATCAAAATGTCTTTGGCATGATATCTTTTCAAGTAAATAAATGTGACATAATTGTAAGTGCTATCTATAGCCAAACTTTATAAATGTTACCTCTTCATGAATGTTTCTAATAGAAATACGCTTTTACAATATTTAAACATATTTAAGAAATACTTTCTTTTTGTATTAGAAAATTTGACTTTGTTCTAACATTCTTACAATATGAAACTTTATGCTAACATTCTTGGATATTTATGGATAACATTCTTATCCATTTATTCTGGATAACTATATTTTAGCTTGGTCAGAGCTTCCAAAAATGTGCACTTTTACATTTTAAAACATTGTACTATCTTCTAAGACAATACAGACATATATTAAAGTTATGGACAGTTATAAATGTTGCATGATTTGAGATCATAAATAACTTGATGCATAACATTGAAAACTGCAGCATCCTAATCTTCACATCCTGGTTCAAGTTCACATATATCCAGTGAAATAATATTGGTATTGAGGAGCATTCTCATTTTATATTGGGAATAAGGGGCTTATCAGGAACCACACAATGAAAAGAATGGTCTCAAATCTGCTTCAGATACTAGCACTCTATCCATCATACTTTATAATTACAATAGAACCTAAATTTTACCACTAGGATGGTAGCTTCAAAAGTCTGTAGAAATACAGTGGTTATAAACACAAATGCTAAAGCCACACTGACACAGTCCAATGCTTGTCCCTCCACCTACCAGCTGGGTGACCTGGGAAATGACAAATCTTTTCTTTGCCTCGGTGTCCTCACCTCTGAAATGGGCACAATAATATCACCTACCTTATTGGATTGCCATGAGGATTAAATGAGTTGACACTTGTAAAGTTCTCAGAAACATATCACATACATTAAATTTAATCCATTGATCAGAGATTTGGGATAAGTGCTACTTTCCCCCCTTTATAGATGAAATATGTTAGTGCTGAAGAAATAAAAATAAATGTATTAGAGCTTCTTTTAAAAATATGTAATTTGTCACTTGCTTAAAATTTCATTATTAAAATTTACATAAAGACAAAAATGCAGTAGAAACAGGAAGTTTAATCATACATCACTGTCTTACTCTGATCTGGTCCTCAGTATTATGTTTATTGGGGTGTGGTTTACAGAGAGCAGAACCCAGCTGTCGAGGTGCATGGTTCTTTAGTTTTCACAATGGCACTCAATCACATGGCCGTCATTGCCATCTGTAGGACATCATCTTTACCTCAAAGTTTCCTCCCTTTGGAATCTGTCTTTTGCTCCCATTCCAACGATGATGCCATTGGTCTGATTTCCATCCTCATACTTTTCCTTTCCAGAACAGTAGATAAAGGTAATCAAGCTATGTACAGTCTTCTGTCTGATTCCAAGGTTCACTCATACTATCCTGTGATGGGGCAGTTTTTACACTTTTATGTTTATACTTTTGAAATTTTTTTTTTATTCTTAGCCATTAATCCATCATGTATTTCTAAACCTCGTAAATCTTGAAGCATGGAAGAGTATTTGTGTTGGAGTTGACAATTCTCTCAATTCTCTGTAGCTAAAATGAGGGCCCATGACTCAAGGCTTCCCCTGAGGGAAACTTTCTAGATGGCAGAAGGAGGTTCAGGGTACAAAGGAGAAATTGTCCAGAGACGCTCACTGGCACCAGAGGCCAATTATACCATCTGAGTGGGCTATGCGCTATGTCTGCTTACAAGAAACTAAGGTCCTGAAAGTGTTGACTTTTTCTCAACAAAGTAAGGAGTCATTCAACCCATCAGGCTAAGAGCTCTGGTTTTGTTCAACTGGCAAGTGTGTACCAGTTTGAGGTCTGGGACAACTGTCTTTTTCCAGTATGGTGGGGCCAATAGAAGGCAGGGATGCCGTGTAATTTATTTTGCCATAAGTCTGTTTGTATCATGCTGAATATTTTAATATTTCCTGAGTATTTTCCAGAAAACTACCCTTCCTCACCCTTTTAGTAACTCCAGTTCTGTTCTACAAAGCCATGAAATTGCATTTTTAAGAAGAAACGTAAGATGATTTTGTAAATTAGCCCTAGAGAAAGGATAAAACTTTGTACAAATCTGCCATTTCAAATATCATTTCTTTAGGTGTTTTTGCTTTGCATCACCACATTTGTGTCTAATGCTCAAGTTAAAATAATCACACCAGCTATCATATGTCAAAAGCATTGTATACTAAACTTTTTAAAAATAATTTTTAGACAATCTGTGAGTCAAAAAATTCATCGTATCTTCCTCTCCCTGATATAGATGGATCAAATGAGAAGTGTGAACAAGTCTCAATTAATGACAAAAGCAGAAACTTCAGCTCGGAATTCCTACCAACACGGTCCTGTACAATGTGTAATTTAGTAATCATTAAGAAGCTAAAATGACATTGTTGTTTTAAAAACTAAGATGCTTTACAGTTACAATCTCTATTTGAACATCTTCAGGTAATCAATGAATTCAATTTGGTATGAATGTCCAAATGTACATTAAAATATACTTGGGACACAACAATTGAATTCTAAATTATATATTAAAATATAGTCACAAGCCAAGCGTGGTGGCACACGCCTTTAATCCCAGCACGCCGGAGGCTGATGCAGGACGATCATTGTGAGTTTGAGACCAGCCTGGGCTACAAAGTGAGTTAAGGCCAGCCTGAACTGCATAGTGAGACCCTGTCTCAAAAAATAGGGCTGGGGATTTAGCTCAGCAGCACAAGCACCTGCCTGGCAAGCGTGAGGCTGTGAGTTCGACCCTCAGTACCAAAAAATAAAATAAAATAAAATAAAATAAAATAAAATAAAATCACAATATACCCAAATTTTTCTATATTCTAAACACCATAGGACATTGGGTTATTGATTATACTGCTCAAAAATACATGAAAAAATATTAAATATTACTGGCCAGTTAAGAAATGTAAATTAAACCAGAATTAAGAGTCCACCTGAGAACTCCCCATATTGGGTCAGGGAAGATGCAATCAGAAGACAACTAGAGGGCCGGGCGTGGTGGCGCATTCCTTTAATCCCAGCACTCGGGAGGCTGAGGTAAGAGGAGCGTTGTAGGTTCAAGGCCGGCTTGGGCTACAATGGGAGTGCAAGGTCGGCCTGAGCTACACAGTGTGACCCTGCCTCAAAAAACCAGGGCCAGGAGTTTGGCTCAGTGGCTTACGCGCCTGTCAGGCAGGCACGAGGCTGTGAGTTCAATCCCCGGTGCCACAAAAACAAAACAAAACAAAAAAAAAACAGAAGACAACTAGCCTACCTTCCTGGTGTGTGGCATGACTGGCGCGGACTTCAGGAAGAGAAAGATCTGTGCCTCCCATGTACCTACAGGTGTATGAGCTGAGAATCAAGAACCCCCCACCCCCACCCCATAAACAACCTGCTGGTTCAGAGGACCTGCTAAGTTGATAGCAACTAAGGTACATAAAGCAACTAAATGCTTGTATTGTTTGGTTGATTTTTGCAGGCCTGGGCCTGGCAGTCTGAGCAACTCTTGGGAGGATGACAGTATGCAATGTAGCAAATATGGAGGATTCCCTTCTGTCTTGTCTTTGAGGCCCAATATTGTTCTCACTGTTTGGCTTTATTCTGATTAATTTTTTTTTTGCTTTATTTCATATTCTGTTTTGATTGGTTTTATTCTGTTTTGTTTTTGGTTTGATTTTACTATACCTGATGGAATGGTCAACTATTGTGATGATAACAAGATATACTATAGTAGTTATTGTTTTCCTAGTATCTTGCTTTGAAGTTCTGTACCAATTCTACTGCTTTGTTTTGATTGACTTTGTTCTGTTATGTTTTGTTGGATTTTACTATCTTTAAAATAAATTAAAAAAAAAAAAAACAGTCCATCTTACACCAGAAAGAATGACTAGTGTTAAGAAAACAACCAAAAATAGATGCTGGTGAGGGTGTTGGTAGAAAAGGAACCCTTCTCCATTGCTAGTGGGAGTATAAGCTGATACCACCACTATGAAAATCACCATGGAGATCCCTCAAAAAACTAAAAATGGAAGTTCCATTGACCTAGTTATTCCCCTTTTAAATATGTTCCCAAAACTGTTAAAAACATCACACCACAATGATGTATGTGTATCTATGATTATAGCAGCACAATTTATAATAGCTCAATCTTGGAAGCAGCCTATATGCCCACCAACAGATGAATGGATAAAGAAAATGTGGTACCTACACACAGCGGAGTATACTCTCCCATTAAGCAAGGTAAACTCAAGGTGTTTTTAGGAAAATGGATGCACCTTGAGACCATCATGTTAAGTGAAGTAAATTAGAGACATAAGCTTGCGCATTGTATGGTTTCCTTTATGTGAAAAATTTAATAGGAAAGAGGAGAAAGAGAAAAGAAAAGAAAATGGTTATTATATTCTAAGTATGTTTTTGTTGCTGGTTTCTGGTTTCCTTCTAAAATGATGTACAGCTCACTTAGCAGGATTTACATTTCTTTGGAGATGTTAAGGTATTTATTGTTGTTATAAGAATGGTCTATTTTGAAAAAACAATGAATTCCAAGAATAGGTAAATTATGAAAATAGTGGCTCAGTAGTTGCCTAGATTTAGGAGGGAATGGTTGGGAAGTATAAGTTGGTTAATAGAGTATTTTAATCTGGAATAACAAAAATGATTTAAGTTTGATTGTGGTTACAGTTGTACAGTTCTGTTAATGGGCTAAAATCTATTGAATTTTACTTAGATTTTAAGTTTGTAAGTTGTGTGGTATGCAAATTTATTTTAATAAAATTGTTTTAAAATTTTTTTTGAAAAATCTATACATTTTTCTCTAATAACTATTTAAATAAAACATTTATACATCCTTACATACATAAAAATTGATGAAAGAGTAATTCATAAATTTGGCTTTAAGTACATCCTTAAAATTCTTGCATCCTCATAAATCTGAGTCCCCTTTGACACCTAAAAATGAAGTGATCAAAATCTCATTTAATCACTTACTGCAAAAAGATATGGATTGCTTCTAATGCATGGTAAGTTCTAACACAGATTTCACTCACCAGTTGGAAAGTGCACTGCTTTCATTTACTTTTAACATGAGTGATATCATCTCATGAGATTCTAAGGAACACATGGATCTCATTTTGTCACTGTACAGAGACTTACTTTTGTTTTCTTTGGAATAATTGCAATCATAAAATATTATTGGATGAGTGAGACTTTATGCATGTGCCTTGTCGTCCCTCTCAGCATTATCTCCACCTCCATGATTCTGGAATGAAAGGAATCTTGAAAATTATTCGTGGAGCATCTGAAATCTCTTTTCCATAAATATAAGTAGCTAAGACAATCAAGGAATTCTGAGAACTGTGGCAATTCCTCATCTTGTTAACCTACTACAGTTAAATTCATATCCATTTATTTGTAAGCAGAGAACTAATTCCTGTTTTATGTTCATTCTTTAAGGTCTATCAGCTGGTTCTCAAAGCCATAAAAGACTTAATTTCCTACCTTCAGGCTTCTGCTAAATTTTTTTTGAATCTGTAGAGATTTTCAAAATACTTCAATTGTTTGGAGCATGGAAATCATCAGTAGCAGAGAGAATGAAGAAGTTACTATACTCTGAAGGCATGAGCACTAAGCACCACGTCCTTGCCTCCGATAGACTTTGCTCATTCCAGTGTGCTAGTCCTACTTAAGGAAAGGGAAGGGGCTCCAGTTGAAAAAGTAAATGCAATTCAGTGTAACGCCCATCTGTTGAGAGATTACCGTGAGGATAAAAATATGATCAGGACACAGACTGAACTTGCAAATGGCTTACTGATTTGATGATAATAAATACAATCATTGATATCAGTAATGCCTATAATACAAAGATGAGCTCTATTATGGAAGTACACAGAACAGTGAAAGAATGGAGTAGGGTAAAAAGACTTGTAGTTGTGAGAAATATGAACAGTGACAGTGAATATGTAAGAAATTAAGCTGAGCTTCAGATAATGGGTTGTATACACTGCAACGAAGACTTGGTTGAAAGAAAGTGAGGGAAGCCATGAAGGAAACATTCAGGTTTATCAAAGAAATTGTTAGTAGCTTAGAAGGGTTAAATGCTAAGCCCCTTGACATGACAAAATGAGAGAATAAAAACCAATGTTTCAGAATTCTACAGGTACAAGAAACAAGAAAAGCTACCAAAAAATATCTTAACAGCCAATTTTAATAAATCCCAATCTTAATAATACTTTCACTTTTACAGGTCTTTCTAGTGTTGTATGATAATTTCTTTATTAACTATTATATTTCAGAGCATTATTTTCTTAAATTATCACTAAGCTGATAAGCTACTGCACTGGATTCCCTACAGGGATCTCTCACAGGCGAGGCACAGAAAGACATCAGTAATATCCCATATCTTTATCCAAGTACCAAAAAAATGCATTTCTACTGTTCTGGGTGGCTATGTTCTTGTAGAACCACACCCATTTCTTGGCTTCCAAAAATAAAACATAACTCAAGAAAAAATGTGGTTGAATCAGCAACCATACATAGCTTTAAATTATGCTTTCCTCCTAGCAACCTCATCCCTTCTTCCTGGCTCACTCCAAAGTGGTCATGTTTTTCAGAAGCCTGAGTGAACATAGCAAAAAGCTATGAAAAACATATAGATATGAGTTACTCTCTTGTCTAAGTCTGTGATGTTGCTAGAATGGTACAATAGTTAGGAAAATAAAAAATACAGTTCTAAATTCCACATCTTGAGGAAAGGGAGATGAGTACCTAAGATAATCAAAGAAATTTCAGATGGAAAAAATTAAAGTGAAAACTTATTTTGCATTGTTATGAACTTCAACTGTGATATCTCAAAAAGAACTGTTCTGTAGAATATTATGTCCAACAGAAGGACTATGGAGAACATGACATCTCATCCTGGGTCCACAGCTATACACAAGGAAGGCTCCAGAAGTCCTCAGAGCCCAATTCCATATGTGCAAAATGGAAGTGAAAGACCCTTTGGCATATTCCAGTGTTGCTGCTGGAACTGTTCTTGAAGGAGGTTTTTAAATATGAAAACAAAGCACAAATGATCATTTTAATATTTTTTTACCAATATATAATGCGATACGTAGGTCAAATAGACTTTGAGGAGGACCTTATTCAATTCTACACTTAAGAATGGACTGTATGACTTTCTGAATTTATTTTTGGCCATTAAAATTGCATTTCACTGGGTGAAAGGACAAGAGAAATGGGCAATGGAGTGTTTCATGAGCTGGCAGCATTCCTGTCAGACTTCCCAACCTCAGACAGCACTTCCAAACTGAGCAGTGATCTAGTAGGATGAGCTGAAAGGAAATCAAGAGTTTGGTGGGAAGGAATAATGAGGGAGACAGTCTGATATCCTGCTTGGAAAACACACACACACACAGATTTTCTATTTGCTCAAAAGTATTGCACAAAATTTAAAAAAAAGTATTCCTTCACCATTTGTGACCACAAAGCTTCAAATAGAACCACTATAAAAAAGAC
>RJWM01024145.1:0-31066 GCA_004363535.1 Dasyprocta punctata | reverse complement strand
CGACCTGGGGTCCGGTCGCAGCTCTTCAGTGCTGCAGGACTGAGCGAGTGCAGGTAACTCAGGCCTAGCCGTAAGCCTGGCGGGCAGTGCCAGCAGCCTCACGCCAGACCAGGGCCGGACAGAGCTGAGCTGCGGACCGCTCAGTACAGGGCGGCTGACCCGGGAGGCTGAGGCAGGAGGACCATGGGTGTAAGACCATCTGGCACAAGTTAGTAAGACCCCTCGATAAAAACTGGGCCGGCGGATAGTCCGGGAGAAGGCCCTGGGGGAAACCCCAGCCCCGTCAATAAATAAATAAAAGCTTAAAAATTACCGAGCCCATTTGTTCATACCAACACATTGAGCTTTTTTTTGTTGTTTGTTTGTTTTCGCGGCACCAGGGATTGAACTCACCACCTTGCGCCTGCCAGACGGGCACTTAAGCCGCTGAGCCAAACTCCCAACTGTAGTTTTTTGAGGCAGGGTCGCACTATGTAGCTCAGGTCGACCTTGTGCTCGCGTTGTAGCCCAAGCAGGCCTTGAACTCGCAACACTCCTCCTACCTCAGCCTCCCGAGTGCTGGGATTAAAGGTGTGCGCCACCACGCCCGGCTAACACAGTGAGATTCTAACCCGAATCTGTATAATGGTTGGCATACAAGGAAGGATGGACGGTTACTTCGATCTGTTTTCAATTAAGTAAATACTGCTGAAGTTCAGCGTGGACATCGTAGCCGTTTTCCGCTGGGCGTGGTGGTACACACCCGTGATCCCAGCACTCGGGAGGCCAAGGCAGGGAGATTGGATTGCAAGTTTGACCCCGTTCTGGGCAACTTAGCGGGACCCCGTGTGAAATAAAAGGGGCTGGGCGCGCAGCTCAGCGAGAAGGCAGCTCCCATCCTCCGCACCGCCAAGTCTGTACTCAGGGGACCTGGTCAGGCCTGGGATCTGCGGCTGTAGAGTCTTGCAGCTCAAGCCGGGGTCATGCAGAGGCCTTAGCTTGCCCACAGCTGTCGCGGAGCCGGGGCGGACATTCCCCGGGTGGGCCTCCCCGAGGCCATGGGGTGCACCTTTGTGGACAGGCCACAGTGGGGCGGGAAAGGAAGGGGTGGGCCGCGGGCCTTGCTTAATTCTGTGTTTTGAGACACAGCCTTCCCAAGTGGAGGAACTCTAGATCTGGACTACTCATATTCCTACTCAGTTAGGGAACTTGATTTAGGATATTTTAAGTAGAGTCACCAAAAAGAGTCTGCCACAGAATTTAGGAAGTCCTCAGGAATGCTTGAAATAGCGCATGTTTACATATTTATGCTTCACTTGTACCAAGATTTCCAGCATCTCTGGAAAAATACACATACCATGCTTAAAAAAAGAAGCTGGAAGTGGTGGTGCCTACCTATAACCCCAGCACTCTGGGAGGCTGAGGCAGGAGGATCTTAAGTTGAAATTGAACCTGGGCAATTTAGCAAGTTAGAGCCGGGTGTGATGGCGCACGCCTTTAATCCCAGCACTCGGGTGGCTGAGGTCGGAGGAGCATTGTGAGTTTGAGGCCAGCTTGGGCTGCAACGCAAGCTCAAGGCCGGCCGGAGCTACATAGTGCGATCCTGCCTCAGAAAACTAGGGTCGGGGGTTTGGCTCAGTGGTTTAAGCACCTGTCTGGTAGGTATGAGGTTGTGAGTTTGATCCCCGGTGCCAGAAAAAAAAAATTTTTTTTTTTTGAACGGATGGGGCTACAGCTTGTTGTGAAAGTGCTAGGTTTGATCCCTGGCACCATCTAAAAAAAGAAAAAAAAAATGTTGGTGGAAACTGGGGCAGAGGGTGAACAGGTGGAGAGCAACCCGCACTGGGGGAGAGGTCAGCCATGGCTCAGCTCGGTTTCAGAAGAGCCCGGCTCACATAGCCACTCTTGCCGCTGACCTCAGCGCTGAGCCTGCCAGCAGCTCTAGGAGCCGATGTACTCCCAGGAGGCGCGCTGCTTTTCGTTCTTTGGTTTTTGAGACAAGGTCTCACTATGCAGTTCAGGCTGGCCTTAAACTCACTATGTAGCCCAGGCCGATCTCAGACTCACAGCCATCCTGTCTCAGCCTCCTGCGTGCTGGGATTACAGATGTGCAATACCATGCCCCGCTTTTAATTTTTTTAAAAAAAATTATATAGATATATATAGATATATAGAGATATATATTTTTTTTTGTGGCACCAAGGATCGAACTCATAGCCTCGCGCCTGCCAGACAAGCGCTTAGGGTACTGAGCCAAACTCCCGGCCTTAGTCTATTTTGAGGCAGGGTTGCACTATGTAGCTCAGGCTGGCCTTGCCACTCGCATTGTAGCCCAAGCCAGCCTCGAACTCACAACGCTCTTCATACGTCAGCCTCCCGAGTGCTGGGATTAAAGGCGTGCGCCACCACGCCCAACAAAAAATTTTACGTTTCTACTACGTTTGCAGTGCATGGTCGTGGTTACTATAGGCTCTCGTGGGGAGTTGGTACATGTATACATCTTAATTCTTACGTCCCCTTATCTTCCCTCTCCCATCAGTGCTACAGGTTAGCCAGGTGTGCTGGTGCATCCCTGTAATCATAGTAGCCTAGGAGGCTGAGGCAGGAAGATCAGAAGTTTGCACCCAGCCTGGGCAACTTAATGAGCCTGTCTCAGTAAAAATATACTATATGTATATGTACCAGATCCCTCACCGCAAGCGTTTTGATTATGTATTGCAAACATATATTATTAAGAATGTTTGCATAGTTATTTTATTTTGTTTATTTTTGGTATTGGGAATCAAACTCATGACCTCGCGCTTGCCAGGCAGGTGCTGTGCCGCTGAGCTCTGTCCATCCCTGGCCAATACAGTTTATGTTTTTTAGAGGAGCTTTAGATTTACAGAAAGCTGATGCTAAACATACAAAGTTCCTACCTACCTCCCGCTTCCTGACCAGTTTCCCCTATTAGCTGGGCTTTGGTTTTAGCTCTGGGGATTGAACCCAGGATCTTCACACTGAGCTACATCCCTAATCCTTTTTTATTTATTTTTATTTTATTTTTTGTTTGTTTTTGAGACGGGACTCCCTTAGTGGTCCAAACTGGCCTTGAACTCGTGGTGACGCTCCTGCCTCAGCCTCTGAGTGCCGGGATTTCAGGCGTGCACCACCACGCCAGCCTCGAATTTTTACTTTTTGTTTTGAGACTGGTTCTGAACCAGGTTGCCATGTATTCAGGGGCGCCCCACAGAGCAGTGGGGCCCAGGACAGAATTGAAGCGTGTGTGCGTGGACCGCCTACCTCCCTGCCGTGCTTGTGCGCGTCCTGTACCGCGAACAGGCGCTAATAAAAGTAAAAACTAAAAATGGGTCCTCAAGGGGCACGCGCGGATGATCCGAGTGGCCCGGGCCCTCACGCCAGCGCTGGGGTGCGATCCTTCCGTGTCGCCAACACACACAAAACAAGACCAGCGCGGGGAATCACCGCCCTGTCACTTGGCCCAGCGCTGCCTGGTCCGGGGCTGCCGTCCCGCGGTGCACGGCCGCAGCTGCGTTACCTGCGCCTGTGTGTGCGGGACCCCGAGCTCCTGCTGCCCCTCGCAGGACCTAGCGCCTCTCCGGCGCCCTCTGCTGACCGCTTCACGCTGTGCCAGCTGGCGGAGAAAAAACCGGCACCGCAGGCCTCTTGCCCTGCTTCCAGCTAGTTTCAAGCCCTGTTTTGCATTCAGGAGCCCTTTGAGAAGGGACCTTTGCCGTCCATCGCTGTGTGCTCGGCCTTCACCCCAACATCTGTCTCTCCCAGGGCGTCGCTGTGGGTAGGCTGCCTCCTGGGCCGGGTGGCTGGTTTCTTGCTTGAGAGACTCCAGTCCAAGATCACAAGCCACACCCATGCCGGCCATGTGTGAGTGGCCCTGGCCTGAGAGCGACGCATGATCCTGCCCTCATTGCTGTTGGTGCCGCCCGGAGCGGAGGCGCCTGCCCTTGAGAAGGAGACAGTGTCCTCGGGGTCTCTCAGCGCACACGTTTCTGCAGCAGTGCTGGCAGACGGGCGGCACAAGCGTGCAGCAGGCTGTTCATATCATTAAAAGCTCTGAAAGGTTCGCCATCACAGACCTGCAGGATGACCTTGACTGCCTCGCTCCCACTAAGAGAGGGTGGAGCCAGGTGTGATGGTGTGCACCTGTGATCTCAGCACTCTGGAGGCTGAGGCAGGAAGATCTCAAATTGAAGCCCAGGCTGGGCAACTTAGTAACTTAACAAGACCCTGCCTCAAAGTGAAAAATAAAAACACTAAGGTCTGAGGATGGAGCTCGGTGCGGAGGCCCAGCGTTCAGTCTCTGGTACCCGGGAGTCACAGAGAGAGACCATGTTTCCTAACTTTTTTTTTTTTTTTTTTTTTTGCGGTACCGGGGATCCAACTCTCAACCTTGCGCCTGCTAGGCAGGCGCTTAAGCTACTGAGCCAAACTCCCAGCTCCAGTGTTTTGAGGCAGGATTGCACTATGTAGCTCAGGCTGGCCTTTCGCTAGTGTTGTAGCCCAAGCCGGCCTCGAACTCACAACGCTCCTCCTACCTCAGCCTCCCGCCTCCCGAGTGCTGGAATTAAAGGCGAGCGCCACCACGCCGGCTCTAACGTTTCCTACCCTTGAATCCAGGCGTGCTTCTGACTTGCGCAGCAGAGAGTACAAGCATGATGATCTCACGCCCACTCGGAAAACCAGGACTCGGGTCTCCGCGCAGGCAGCCTCAGTGCTGGGCGGAGCCCCCCGATGGATCCACCCCCAGGTTCTGCCAGTGGCCACACCCACCTCCTGCAGCCACAGCCTGATGAAGTCTCAGGACCACAGGCCCTGCGGGTCGCACCCTCCCAGCCGTGATGTCCCCCAGCAGTGGTCTGGGAGCCTCCTCGCTGCCTCTTACCAGTTCCTGACCCACAGTCTGGGCAAGCTGTGAACTGGGTGCTGCTGGGTGTGGGATTCAGTGACCACTTGCTTGATGTGGCCTACATTGTCACCCGGTGACCCAACCTCTGGGTGTGGGACACTTCATTACCACTGCCAAGACTTCGTTACCCACCAACGAATTGCAAAGGTTTCTAGGCCAGATCTGGCCCTGTCAATCACCAATATTGAAATATGTGCATGTGGCATTTGCCCCCCACTCTGCCAAGCACTAAAGGAAGGAACTTCAGCATGTCTAGGGGTTCTACCTGAAGAGCTTTTTAAAAATCTACTTCAAACATGTGCCTTAGATTTATGCAGAACTATTAGGCTTCATAAAGCAACAGAGCTGAGTGTGGTGGTGCATACCTGCAGACCTAGCACCTGGGAGGCTGAGGCAGAAAGGTCACTGTAAATTCAAGGCCAACCTGGGCTACATAATGAGTTCAATCAAATCCAGCCTACACAGCAAGATCCTGCCTCACACTGAACAAAAAAGCAGCAGAGAGACCGAAGGCAAGGTCATTTTAAATTACATTCCAACATGAAAAGGAAAGCAGAGAACAATTCGCTGTGCCCTAACCATATCCAGGAAGTGGCCATGCAGGTTTAGCCAGCCTCGAGGTTGGAAGCTCAAACGGCATGATGGGAAAGTGGAAGTCATTAGGGCTCATGAAACCTAGATCCAAACCTATGCTCCCCATCCGCTGCCTGTGGCCTTGCCTGAGTGATTTAATCTCTCTGAGCCTTAGTCTCTTTGACACAGCAGGATGTCCTCGAAGCATTTCCAGTTCACGGGGCTGATATCCTGCACAAGGTTGCAACAGCACTTTGTGCTTCATTAGCTAAGAGAATGCCTGGTGCCTGTCATCCTGGCACTTGGGAGGCTGAGGCAAGAGGATTGCTGTGAATTCAAGGCCAGCCTCAACTACACAGTGAGACTGTCTCTAAAGAAAGAAAAGGAGAACACAGCATTTATTACAGTTTTTTGTTTTGTTTTGTTTTGTTTTGTTTTTTGTTTTTTTACTAAAGATTGCTTTGTGAAAAGTGAAGACAAAGGCCCTGGATTCAATTTCCAGTACGAAAAAAAAAAAAAATTCCCTGGCAATGATCTGGGTGACTTAGCACAGCCCAGAGCCCAGGGACATCTTCCTCCTGAGGTCACTGTGCTGTGAGCCAGCTAACCTGCTGGCAACCGTGCTTCCTCCCCACGCCCCACTTTCCAACAGGCCCGCAGCTGCTTTGCAAAGGCCCTGATGGGTCGCCACAGTCGCCGTCTTGGCTGGGTTCGGTGCCCGTGCACGGGACCCCCTTCCCCAGTGCAGCCCCCCACTTTCCCGTGAGGAGACAGCACCAGGGCAGGACCCAGGAGCCGAGGGTGGCGTCACGGCTCATTACTCCTCCATAAATAGCCCCGGCTCCCCCACCCCTGGCCTGCATCGCCAATCCCTCTCAGATAACTAGTGAGACTCCAAACTCTGCTCCTCCAAGTCCAGCTCCTGGTCCCAGCGTTGAGCTTTCTCCTGTCCCTGGCCTCCCAAGCTCAGCCTTGCTCTCTCGCTTCCTTTCTCTCACTTCCTGCAGTCCATTCGCCAGTGAGTGCAGTGGTTACACCCAAAATACAGCTGCGCCAGGCGTGGTGGCACACGTCTGGAATCCCAGCACTCAGGAGGCTGAAGCAGGAGGATCACCATGAGTTTGAGGCCAGTCCAGGCTACATAGTGAGACCTTGTCTCCAAAAAACTACAAAAAAAAGAAAGAAAGGAAAGAATAATAAAGGAACTCGTGGCTGAGAGGACCTCAGACTTTTGCTGCATGCATATGACAGGGCAAATGATGAAACTTTTCTGAAATATTAAACAAAGCGGAAATGTTCTAGTAACTTTATTTACAACACTCTTATTGGGTCAGAATTAATGATTAAGTCTTTTTTCTAATTTCTTAGTAGTAACTGCATTCAGCTCTTACTAAATTCATCCTAACCAAAGTGTCTGGTATCTAGAAGACTTCCTGTCCCTATGCGATGGCACAGTGGCTTTAGCTGCACTGTCCTGGCTGCCTCGATGTCCTGAGTGGATTCAAAACATTTCCCTTTCATGGTCACTGCGACTTTGGGGAAAAGCTGGAAGTCACACAGGGCCAGATCTGATGACTGAGGTGGATGTGGGCACAGCATTGTGTTTTTCTGAGCTGCCTTTCCTCTAGATGGCGCTCGGCAGCAGCATTCACTGTATTTTGGGTTACACCTTATACAGACCTTCAGGAAAGAGGACTCCAGAGCTGCTGCAGAAAGCGGCAAGGACGATGGGATGAATGTGTGCCAAGTGAGGTCCCTTTTGAGGGGATTCATAGACTTTACTGCATGTTTTTTTTGTTTTGTTTTGTTTTTGCGGCATTGGGAATCGAACTCACAGCCTCACACCTGCCAGACAGGCGCTTAAGCCACTGAGCTAAACTCCCAGCCGTAGTTTTTTGAGGCAGGGTCGCACTATGTAGCTCAAGCCGGCCTTGCGCTCGCATTGTAGCCCAAGTCGGCCTCGAACTCACAACACTCCACCTACCTCAGCCTCCCAAGTGCTGAGATTAAAGGCGTGCACCCTCATGCCTGGCTACCTTGCATGATTTAAATGCACACCGTGCTCCCTGACCAGCCCTTGCATGCGAATCCCTTATTATTCACGCTGAGTCCCCGAGGGAGCTCCTGGAGCACGGCCCATGGACACTCAGGGAAGAATGTGTGGGCTGGTGACGCTACCAGCTGGCATTCTCTAAACCTGCAGACATTAGGGTTAACACAGATACGTGCTTTCATCTCACAAATCCATTGTTAAGTTCTGGCTTTTTTTTTTTTTTTTTTTTTTTTTTGGTACTGGAAATCGAACTCACATCCTTGCACTTGCCAGGCAGGTGCTTATGCCATTGAGCTAAATCCTCAGCCCAGCACAAAGCCACTGTTTAGCCATCAGCTCATTTCCAACCTCCAAGAGCTCTTCGTGGCAAGGATCCATCCCAGGTTCCCACAGCTGCCTGCCTCAGCTTCCTCCTCCCACCAGGGTGCCTCTGCCCCCGACAGGTGAGCTGTCAAACCACTGTCGCACTCGCCACACAGACCCACGGCTTCCCAGCCTGTTTCGGTGGCTCTGCCCAACCTGTGCTCCAGCCCAGCGAGCCAGTGCGCTCCTTCCTTCTGCCCTCCGTTGTTTAAAGACAGTACTGGGCCACCACTTACGGATTCATCCACAGAAAGAGATCCACAGCTAAACGCTTTTTAAAGACACAGACAAAAGCCGGGCGTGGTGGGGCATGCCTTTAATCCCAGCACTCGGGAGGCTGAGGTAGGAGAGTGTTGTGAGTTTGAGGCCGGCTTGGACTACAACGTGAGCACAAGGCCAGCTTGAGCTACATAGTGCGATCCTGCCTCAAAAAACTAGGGCTGGGAGTTTGGCTCAGTGGTTTAAGCACCTCCCCTGGCAGGTGCGAGGTTGTGAGTTCGTTCCCTGGTGCTGCCAAAAAAAAAAAGACACAGACAAGCCAGGGACAGTGTTACATACCCATTGCTCCAGCACCCTGGGAGGCTGAGGCAGGAGGACTGCAAGTTTGAGACCAGCATGGGCAACTTAGCAATTTAGTCTCAATAGTAAAAGATAAAATAAATACATTAAAAGGACTGGGGATGTAGCTCAGTGTGAAGGCTCTGAGTTTGATCCCCAGTAATCCCCCTCAAAAAAAATCCAGATCAAAAAACCACAGACTGACTTATCTCTGATGTTATTTTGGTTCCAAGGTTCTATGATTTGCTATGTTGCTTACAACTGAATGGAAACAGCCATTGTCTTCACGCTACGGCCCCACATCACCCTTCCCATTAACTTCAGCAGGATTGTTCAGAAAGCGCTCAGGCGGCCTGAACATGAAGCCAGGTTGAGATTCATAGATAGGCTAAAAAAAAAAAAATCTGCTGTGGGATGGGGGACCCCGCAATCCAGGCTCTCTGCGGCTCCCTAGGGTGAATGCTTAGTTTCTGGGCCCTGTTTCCATTTAGATAAAGGGCTCAGAGGCAGGATGCCCCAGACCTTCAGTGTGACGCACGCTGACTGCAGGGCTGACCTTGTGTGTTGTCCTCCTTAGAATTGCTCTTCGGGTCCGTCATGGTGGCACACGCCTGTCATTCCAGCACTCAGGAGGCTGAGACAGGAGGATGGCTGTGAGTTTGAGGCCAACCTGGGCTACACAGTTCAAGGCCACTATTCTCTCTCTGTCACATATGCAGAGACTGAGGCTGAAAGATGAAATCACTGCTACAAGATTACACAGCTGAGTGGTACAGTTGGACTTCAAAGCTGGGTATACCTGGTGCACAGCCTAGACTCTGTCACCCTGCTGTCCTTGAAGTGACCCGAGTCATTTCATCTCCCTCTCAGAAGTCAGGACAACATGCACCGCCCGGCCCGGGGGAGGGGCCTCCCCACGCTGTCCCATCGGAGGTCGGAGGTTTCCACGCCCAGTTGCTCCTTCCTAACTAACCAGCACAGACATTCCCTAAATGCACAGGAGGAGGCTGGTCCACTCTGGTTTGTTTCCAAAGCCGTAAGAAATCGTGTCCAGTAAGGGTTTCACCTTTTGCACCATGAAGCACATTGGCCCTCTGAGCTCAGAGAAGTGATCCACGGTGACTCACTCCAAAGCCCTGAGTCACTGATTTGCTTATAAATCTGGCAGGTACGACTCCCCTCCCCCGCATTCCTGTGCATTTCCCACCACTGGGAGGCTTCTGTCCAGTTTTCAAACAAAATGTCCGGGAGGCCTCAGATTAATCTCCCTGTCTGGCGCCTTCCACACACTATGGGTGATTGAAAATAAAAATTGTAAACCCAGAGCAAAGCTCCAGTCTTCAAAAAACATACTGCATAGTGTATCACTCTCTTTTTGTATTTGTTTGTTTGTTTTGGTTTTTTGAGGTGAGGTGGTCTCACTATGTAGTTCAGGCAGGCCTTGACCTCACTGGGTAACCCAGGCTAGCTTTGAACTCATGGTGATCCTCCAGCCTCAGCTTCCTGAATGCTGGGAGTTGTGTCTTTTCACGAAGCTATCTTGGATTTAAAATGGGCTCTATGACTAGTCACAGGAACAAACCTAGATCTCTGCCATCTTTCTGGCCTAAATCCTACTCTTAGGCTCTGTGTGGCCTCCTCCTCCAGGAAGTATGCCCAAATCCCTCCCATTTCAGCAAGGGTGATTTGGGTTGGCAACCCAGAAACACCCAACTCACATTGACCTCCGCGATGAAGGGGATTTATTGCCTCCGGTGACTGTAAAACCTTGAATAGGAGTAGTTAGGCAAGGAATATTCTGGTGACTCGGGGGCCAATTTATTTCTGTCTCTTCATTCATCTTCTGTGTTCAGCTTCTTTGACTCACGGGTAACAAAATAGCTTCCAGCAGCTCCTAGAGCTTCACTCCACCGGGTAACACAAACACCCAGTCTGACTGGTCAGAATTGGAGGGTGCGGTCACCCTTGAACCAATCACTGTGTACGGGGGGGGGTTGGCATGCACCGATTGGCCAAGTCAGGTCATGTGATTAACCTGGGCCGGAAAATCCTTCTCCCCCTAGCTCATAGAAAGGGCCGTTGGAAAGGCAAGCGCAGGCTTAGATGCTGAGACACAGCTGTGAGGCCGCCGTCACATGCGCTCCCTCTTCGGCGTACCCAGTACCGCGGGCCAGCAGGTCCACTGAGGCACTGGGCGTCCTTGTCCTGTGTCTGTTTCCATGTGTGTTCCGCTCTTAGGAAATTACCACGTCTTGGGGCCGGAGGCCATGGTGTCTTGGGTCCCGTCCTGGTCCCTCCCTTCCTTCACATGGTTTTAGCTCAATCAGGCTTTGTTGAAGTGAATGACATTTCATAAAGGAAATAAAGACAAAGTTGTTTGCATGCTTTTAAAATTCCCAAAGGATCCAATTCCTCCTCCGCCCCCATTGATTAATCCTCGTCCCGTAAAGTAAGGCTAATCATGGCCCCAAAAAGGCTCTCTCAGGCCGTAACCTGATACATTCAGAACATTTAGACATTTTAAAACCCAAGTCCGATGTCCCCTGCATTTTTTGCACATGAATGTGCACAGTTATAAATAGAAATGGAGGAAGTCTGTGGCCGTGTGGACTCTCGGCGGCCACCCTGGATCGGACCCCCAAACAGAGCCTGCCGACGATTGGCACAGGCACGGCCCCGCCCCATTCCACTCAGTCCATCGTTCCCAGCAGTCATCCTGCATATTTGCTCCCACTGTGGGGGATGGCTTTTTCTTTAAAAAGCGATGACAGTCTCAGGCACAGATAAATGTGTACCCTGGTACTTGGCTGTAACGCAGCTCTTGGGCGACGCTGCCCCAGTCTGTGGGATTGGTTTAAATTTTGGAAGCCTCCAGAAGCCTCTGGGACCCTGAGATGTTTTGGGGAGTGGGACGCAGACGTGACTTTCTGTTAAATAGAAACCGGAAGGGTGGCTGGAGGAGGGGTTTCTGAAGAGAGGCGGCAGAGCAGAGCAGGACCCGGCAGGCCTGGAGCCCGCCCAGGCTGTCACGCCCACCCACGTTTCCTTCCTCTGCTGTCTTGTGTCCAGCACTTCCCAAGCCCCAGCTCCTGACAACAGGGTACGGCAGACGCGGATGGATGGCTGGCCGCACGTCAATGGCAGCCGCCTCTCCAAGCTTCTGGTCAGAGAACCCACGTCCTTCACTAACGTGGGCTTGGATTCCCTGGCCTGACCAGAGATGTCCGTGTCACCCACAAGTGCTAGTGGCACCTGGGGGACCAGCTTTTGAAAGGAAATAGGCCTGACTGGCCTCCTCATGTTGTCTCAGAGCATAGGATGGACACTTGGTGATAAACCTCTTTTGTTTTGTTTTGTTTTGTTTTTGAGATGGTGTCTCAATATGTAGCTCAGGATGACCTTGAACTCACTATGTAGCCCAAACTGGCCTTGAACTCATGGCAGTCCTCCTGCCTCAGCCTCCCAAGTGCTGAGATTACCATGCCCAGCTCTTTTATTTTTTGGACAAAGTCTCGCTCTGTACCTCGGACTGACTTTAAACTCAGGGTCCTCCTGACTCAGCCTTCCCAGTGCTGATATCACAGGCATGAGCCACCATGCCCAGCCAAAAGCTGCTTATCACTGAGCAGTTGGAGCAGTCGAGGGCAGCCAGGTGCAAGGCCTCACAGTAGTAAAGGGAGACAGAAGAAAAAAGGCAACACTGGTTTGCATGACACAGCAGAACATAGTCCTGAAGTGATCAGCTAACGATATAATGCAAGACACTGTCTCAAAACAAGGCAAAAAATCATGAAAGCCAGCTGGGCATGGTGGCACATGCCTGTAATCTCAGCACTTTGGGAGGCTGAGGCAGGAAGATTACAAGTGTAAGCTCAGCTTGAGTGACTTAGTGAGACTCTTGTCTCAAAATTAAAAAATATAGCCGGGCGTGGTGGCGCACGCCTTTAATCCCAGCACCCAGGAGGCTGAGGTAGGAGGAGCGTTGTGAGTTCGAGGCCGGCTTGGGCTACAACACGAGCACAAGGCCGGCCTGAGTTACATAGTGTGATCCTGCCTCAAAAAACCAGGGCCGGGAGTTTGGCTCAATGACTTAAGCACCTGTCTGACAAGCGCGAGGTTGTGAGTTCAATCCTCGGTGCCACAAAAAAAAAAAAAAATTAAAAAATATGAAAAAGGGCTGGGGGTGTATGAAGGCCCTGGGTTCAAATTCCAGTAGTGAAAAAAGAAAGAAAGAAACAAGGAAAGAAAGAAAACAAAAGCTTGGCTAGAACAGAAGCAACCTATCACTGGATGCAGAGATTCTAAGGACTTTTTTGGAGCATGAAATGGACACAGTGTAAACACGCTCTCGGTGGCTGACCTCGTGTGCCTTTTCCCCTTTGTGTTAGATGCCTTTCTCTTGGGAAATCTCGGCCACAGAGATGCTGGTCACTAGCGTTTACCCGGTGTTGCGGTGACAGCGCGAAGCTGAGCGCTGAGGGCCGCACGTCTTACTCACCGCGGGAAAGGACAGCAATGGGCCTGCTGCGTGCGCCGCCTCCCGCTGAAAACAGCACAGAGGACACGAACCAGGCCCGGCCCCACTCTGGGAGCCAGGCTGACCTCACGGAGCACATGCTGACCCTGCCGGCCCCCTGCCTTTGCAGATTAAATGTGATTTTAGAATTTTTAGGTCCTTATCTCCCAAAGTGAAAGTCTAGCGCCGCTCAATCAGAGCTGCATGCTTTCTTTGTGAGCTTGGCCGGCCCACACCCGATTTCTCAGACAGTCACCGGGGAGCTGGGCCTGAGTTCCCCAATATCACCCAACCAGGGGGAGGCAGAGTTAGACAAAGAGAAGACCCGGCTGGGTGTGGTACTGCACAAGTGTAATCCTGACACTGAGGGAGGCTGAATCGGGAGAGTCTTCTGGGAAATTTAGGAAGACCATGTTTTAAAAAAAATTTTTTTTAAGCAGTGGGGACATAGCTCAGCTGCATAAGTGCCTGCCTGACAAGTGCAAGGTCCTGAGTTCAAATCCTGATATCAAAAAACAATATTTTTTTAAGAAGTTTTTAAAACTTCTGGGGATGCAGCTCAGTGGTAGAGCATTCTTGGGTTTTGGGCCCTCATACTTGGAAGAAACAGTTGGCCTAGCAGACTTTCCCTGGGAGACACAAACATTTGGGGCTTTCCTATGGTTAGGACACCGCCCCTGCATCCCTCCAGGGGTGCTGGACACCACACCTGGGCCCCACACACAGAAGCGCACCTCTGCCCAGCCCCTCCTCTTCCGCCCACTCAAGGAAATTCTTTCCCTCTGGCCATCTCCATGGTGAAACCGAGAGGAAGAGAGGGTTTAGACAGTTTCCATGGCAACCCCAGGGGGACGTTGTTTCCTTGGTGATTGTGGGAAGGTAGAGGGGGCTGGGCTACCCGGATCCGCTCCCTCTCCCTCTGCCCCTTGCAAGGTCACCCCTGGGATTCCTGGGTCGGGAGCTCACGTGGGTGGCGGGGTCTTCCAGGTGACAGGCGCTGCCCGGGCTGAGCGGCAGTGCTGTGCTGGCCCCGAGTCCGGGCAGACTCATCCCGGGGCACGTGACTTCATCACTGGCTCACGGCGCCCTCTGTAAAATGGGCCCGATAACAGGACCAACGCTTGTGGGCCGGGAGGAGAATGAAGAGCTGGGCCTGTGCGAGGCACCAGCGGGCGAAGCCCACGAGGGTCCCACGCCAGCCGACCTGCTCCCTGCAGACACCAGGCAAGGCGGACTTCATTTTCTTAGTTACTTGCACCAGTCCGTGCTTGCAGCCCATGATGGTTATGCTCATGTCAGTGAATGGGTGCTTCTCCATCCTCAGTTCCCCTTCCCCTGTAAGTTGGATAAGGCTATTTTATTTTATTTTTGAAACAGAGTCTTGCTATGTAGTCCAGGCTGGCCTCACCCCTCCTGCCTCAGCCTCCCGAGGACAGGCACGCAGCACTGTGCCCAGCTCATCACGAGACCATTACCTAAGTGAGAGAGCTGGGGGGAGTGTGGGTGGCCTGCCCAGTCCCTCCCCACCCCACCACCATCGGGAGCCGGGCACCTTTGCTCCAAACCCAAGTTCCTCCTGCCTCGTAGGCGTGCTGACACCTGGCCGGGCTGCTTCCTTTCTGTGGCTCAGGCAGGGACCCTACCCGTGTCACCCTAAGCTGAGCTGAGTCCACACCGGCACCTGGCTGACCTCAGAGTGGCCACGAGCCACAGAAGGGAGTGTCAGCCAATTCAGCACGCTCGCCCTCTCCGTCACGGGCAGGGAACCTGTCCACACCATAGTCTGGGTTGCGGCACCGGCAGATGTGGATGGCTGGGTCCCCTCCGGCCTCCCTGAATTGCACCATGCGTGAGTTATTAAGGTTTCACTTGTGTCATCTGCTCAGGGTTTGGCAGGGGGGACATCATTCTCCAGCAACTACCAAAGTTAGGACTAGACCGACCCTGGAATCAGAAGCCTGAGTTTTTTTTTTTTTGTGGCACCAGGAATCGAACTTACAACCTCGCACCTGCCAGGGCAGGCGCTTAAGCCACTGAGCCAACCTCCTGGCCCTAGTTTTTTGAGGCAGGGTCGCATTATGTAGCTCAGGCCACTCTTGCGCTTGCTCGCGTTGTAGCCCAAGCCGGCCTTGAACTCACAACGCTCCTCCTACCTCAGCCTCCCGAGTGCTGGGATTAAAGGCGTGCGCCACCACGCCCGGCTAGAAGCCTGAGTTCTACTGCCTGCTTCACTCGGCGAGCAGTGTGACTCTGGGTGGGTAATTAAGCTCCTTGAACATCAGTTTTCTGAGCTTCAAAGTCTACTGGGTGTGACGCCACACACCTGTAATCTCAGCACCCAGGAGGCGGAGGCAGGAGGCCGACTTCAAGTTCAAGGCCAGCCTGAACTACACAATGAGTCTCTGTCTCAAAAGAACAAATATAAAATAAAATTCAATGGGTATGTAATACTACCTCTGAGCAGCTGGTGAGGTATAGAGGTGACAGATAAAGTGCCTGGACTTTAGCATTCATTCAATAAGCATTAACCTTTCCTATTAAACACAGAAGACTTGTCCAGTTCTTTTTAATTCCCCCTTGCACCCATGTTCCCTGAGGGTAAGACCTCGCACAGTCCACACCAAGGTGAGCCAGGAAAGGTTTGTTCACGGAGTTGGTTCAGGCTCTTGGTCACTCCTGTGCTACTTGGGGTGGCCGGAGGGCATAACAGTCTCCAAGAGCTCTCACTGTCCAGGTCAGATGGCCAAGGTGGCAGCCAGTTAGGGGTGCTCCCCCTGGGGTCCCGAGTCACATTCTAGGTTGGGTCCCCACTGAGTTTGGACTATGTGACCCTCCCCAAGTGGCCTGGCCTGACAGGGGTGCCCGCAGGAATTTAGGGTTGGGTCAAGAGAGAGCTCAGTTAGGATCTTGCAGTGGTTAAAATGTTTGTACGTAAAGCCTGAAATGGAGAATTGGCCATCTGCCTCCATGAAGTATTTAATCTGGAGCAAGACACACTCACAGGCTCATGCTCACTCACTGATACACAAATGTAGAGTTTGGGGGCAGAGACCCATTGGAGGCAGAGCAGGAAAGGCAGGGCGAAGGCTGTGTGCCTTGGAGAACTCGCCTCACCAACATGCTACTCTGCAGGCTGACCGAAATGATGATAAAATAACTTTTGGCACTGAGCAAAAAGATTGCAGGGCCCTTTTATCATCTCAGCATCTCCTGGCAGAAGACGCCTACAGAAAAACACGACAGTGTTCTGCATTTACTGAGTCACCTTTGATGCCTGGTAAGCTCAGTCCCCTTGGGTGGAAGAGAGATTTGAATGGCACAAGATTGGCCATGATTGGCTTTGATGATCAAATGAGTTTCGGTGGGAGCAGAAGCAATGCTTCCCTCTGTGCTAGAAGCCATCAACTGACAGTCACAACAGTCAGTGAGATAGCTATAGGTCTTGGGAATACCCCAGAAGACCCACTGCCCATGCCCACCAGCCCCAAGGGTTGGGATACAGAAGCCATGGAGAGATTCCAATATGGCAGCCCTCGTGGGAGCCATGGAGAGATTCCAATATGGCAGCCCCCGTGGAAGCCATGGAGAGATTCCAATATGGCAGCCCCCATGGAAGTCATGGTAAGATTCCAATATGGCAGCCCCTCAAGGAAGCCAGGCCAAGCCCAAGGTTGTGAGAAAGCTCTGGAGTGCCAGGCTGCTCTCCCGGGACTATCCTGAGGAAGGAGAGCGAGGTGAGAGTGTAGACAGACAGGATGATGGTTAAGAAATGCCAGGGACTCTCCTGGGAAGGGGCAGAGCGAGAAGGTGAGGCCTGGGGACAGGTAGCAGGAGCTAGGTGACTGTCATGGGTGTCTGGTCAGCTGGGCGGCTTCGTGACTCCTTCCCTGGGCACAAGGCAACCTCATGACCTGGACCAGCTGGCTCTGCCACCGAAGCAGACCCTGAAGGGGCGATGGCATTCGCAGCAGCTGGCAGCCAATGTGTCTGCCAAAGGTCACCAAGGTCACCCCTGCAGAGGTCAGAGCAGGACGCAGTCAGAGGCTGCTAGGGGACCCCAGATGTGGGCACGGCAGTCAACGTTGATGCTCAGCTGCTCAGCCTCTTGTTAAAGCGAGCATTGCATCGAAGGTCCTGAGGCCAAGACAGTCCCGGTGTTGCAGGCTCCAAACCCAGCTCCACAGAGCTGCGACACAAAGCTGAAGCTCCACCAGTTAGAGGCCACCAACCTGAGCTTTCCGCTTTGAGCCATCAGTTACCCACTTGGTGCTAAGCACTCCGGGCCTGCATTTAAGAAGCACTTAGGGGTGGTGGCCCTTCGCCTGACACTTGATGAAGATGGCTCCTTCATAGAGGAATGGCCTGATGTTCAGACACACAAGCTGGCAGCGGTAGCACACACCTGCAATTCCAGCACTGGGGAGGCTGAGGCAGGAAGATTGCTGCAAGTTCAAGGCTACCTGGGCCACACAGTGACTTTAAGGCCAGCCTGGACTACAAAGCAAGACCCTGTCTCAAGAAACCCATAAATAAATAAAGACTAGATGTGACCCCAGGCTCCCTGGCTGTGTGATCTTGGCAGTCTCTAAGTCTTTCTGGAAGAATAATACCTGCAGGATGGAGGAGGTTAGAAAGTGAGCGCGACAGAGAAAGGCCACAGAGAGGCCCCGCACCGCCTGGCTTCCCCACAGCCTCAGCTGCCATGGGTGTTGTAAGCACCGCTGTTAGTGGCCCGAAGACAGCCAGGTACCAGGAGGTGAGCAGAGTGCCACTGGCCAGGCCCGGGGCCCGTGCAGACCACCACCCTCTCCCAGGACCGAGAGGACGAAACATTATCTGGGGCTCTGGTTCCAGTCTTGCAGAGGTCTGTCTGGACTCGGTTACTCTGAGTGACCCTGGCCAGATAGCGCGCATGGAAATCAAAGAAGTGGTTACCCTCTGAGCAAGAATCACAGGCTGCACACACACACACGCACACACACACAGTGTGCCTCAGACACACAATACACAGCCCCGGAGATACCATCAGCAAAACAGCAGAGGCTCAGATTGAAAAAAGCCTTGCGCACTGGAGCTCACCTGTAATCCCAGCACACAGGAGCCTAAGGCAGGAGGATTGCCGTGAATTTGAGGCCAGCCTCAACTATGTAGTGAGTCCAAGCCAGTCTGAGCTACACAGCGAGACCCTGACTCAAACAATGGCAATAATAATATTATAACAATAAAATAACTAAGAAAAAGTAAGAAACAAAAACCAAAACACATCACAAGGGCAAAATGAAGACATGTGTGGCTCAGAGGAAAACTGAAGTCATCTTTGCTACCCAAGTTTGGAGAGAGTGGGAGGAAGCAGAATATTTTTATTCCTGTAACCTAAAAGCACCGTTATAAACAGAACAGTGGGCAGATTCCAAGCAGCTGCCTTATTTCACAGCTGAGGAAACCAAAGCCCAGAGAGGTCAGGAGCCTGGCAAAGACACACAGCACCTACAGCCAGCTGAGGCCTCGGTCTGGCCGGGAAGTCCCGCCAAAGGCCGGGAGGCCAGAGTGTGATCAGCAGCACACCAGCCACGCCACGCGGGCTGCAGGCGCAGCACCAGCTGACTCACCAGCCCCCGCTATGTTTTGGCTTTGGAAGCAGTTAAAATAGATGGGGCATTTGGGAGGCTGAGGCAGGAGGATCACATAAGTTTGAGGCCAACAGAGCAAGACAGAGACAGAGAGACAGGGAGAGAAAGAGAGGCAGAGAATCAAAAGTAACATGGGAAGTGGAGAGGAAATTGGTTTACCAAGCCCGCCACAAGCTAACCACAGGGGAGGCTTGAGGACAGGCGCGGATTTTCCGCTGCTAGCCTCTGTGGGAAGCCGGGCAGGGTGGTCCCGCGAGGCTACAGGAAGGCGCAGGGCAGTGTGGGCCCCGCCTCCTGCTGCCGGTCTGGGTCCGAATCCCGTTCTTATTAGGCCCCTTGGTAGGGCAGGGCTGTGCGACTCCCGGGTGACCTCATCTCCGATGACGGTCGCTGCAGCCTGTCTCCAAATAAGGTCACAGTCAGAAGTGCCGGAGTCCGGGCTGCAGCCTGTGACCGGAAGGGCAGGGTCACACAGACCTCCTCGGACCCCTCTGCTCTGTGACTCCGTCCAAGCGACGGACAGACCCGAGGCAGGGAACCTGGCCACATAGTGACCACTCGCACGAGAGGCACAGCATGGACCTGGGGAACCATGACAACAGAACAGTCTGGCAGGGAAATGACCCATTTAAGGGTTTTCTGCTCACTCGGCTCTCATTAGGAAATGGGACACGAAATTGTGTGTGAGAGCCAGGTGTGGTGGGGCGCACCTGTGATCCCAGCACTCGTGAGGCTGAGGCAGGAGCATTGCTAGGAGTTCTAAGTGAACTGCAGCCCAGGGGCCAAGGTGCTTCTCACCTGCGTTCCCGGGGACACAGGTGCTACCCCCACGGTACAGGAGGCGACACAGGCACTGTGGCCCCACCCAGCTCGGAAACTCATGATAAAATTAGAATGCTACAGGCTCCAGCCAGCCTCTCAAGGAGAAGAAAATAATCCAACATTTCCCAGCTTCACCATGTTATTAAAATCCTGAAAAACTGCTCTATGGAACTTCAGACAGTCCTGTTAGAAGCAGAAGAACAACATTAAAAATTACCTCAGGGTCACATTCACGTATATATTTTTATTTTTGGACTTTTCAGGCAGGGTGTCATTATGTAGTTTAGGCTGGCCTTGAACTGATGGCGATCCTTCTGCCTCAGCCTCCAGAGTGCTGAGATTACAAGCAGGTACCAGCACATCTGGTATGTTCACATATTTGTATAGACATATCTCATCTAAATAAATAACTAGAGGGAAATAGAGAAAGCTCTAATCACGATTATCTTTCAGAATTGCTGTTACTGGTATTTTCTTGATTTTAGACTTTAAAGCACTTCAAAAGCATGTTCTGCAAAGAGCACCAGAACTACTTTTTTGTTTGTTAGTTTGGGTTTGGGTTTTTGAGGCAGGGTCTCACTATGTTGTCAGGCTGGCCTTGGACTCACCATGTAGCCCAGTCTAGGCTTGAACTCACAGCAATCCTGCTGCCTCAGCCTCCCGAGTGCTGAGATCACAGGCGTGCACCACCACGCCCCGCTCCCTCCCACAGAGTCCGGCGTGTCCCTTTGCAGTGTCCACTGTGAAGCGCCCTCGGATTCTGCTTGTGGATGACCCTGAGCAGCTGCGACTGCCAGGTGTCGGGGCAGAACAGACAGACAGACAGACAGGGAACGGGGAGGGAGGTGGCTCTTTTGCAAAAGGGAAGGGGACCGAGAGATGGCGGGAGGGAGGGTCGGAGGGGAGGGGACAGGGACAGAACGAGGACGCGGGGTTCACCTGCACGGACTCTCCCTGGAATGCGCCATTATGCGCCGGGACGCGTGCTAGTAAAATAAAGACTAAACACACAGGAGCCGCAGGGCCTCTCCCCGCACCCAGCTGCGCCGCCGAGCCGCGGGGCACAGGAGGGGCGGGGCCGGGCCTGCCCTCTCTGAGTGCCACCGCGAGGGCCGGCAGGAGGACGGCGCCCTGCTGAGTCGCAGCCGAGTCACCGCCCGCCCATGGAGGTCGAGGAGATCCAGCCCACTCCGGGGATCTTCTCCCTCCGCCTCCGCAAGTGGTTGAGAGGCCGCAGGCCGCTCGCTGGGCCGAGGCTCCCGCCGGCTCTCAGACCTGAACGGTCGGCAGCTGCGCCGGGACCGGATCTCGTATCACAGCGGGAGCAGCGTCACACGCTGCTAGGACCAGAACTGTGACGCGTGATCACAGCAAACTGTGCGTGTTCGATGTTTAGAAATTCAGTACAGCGAAAGACGCCTTGCCATGGACCTCGCTTAGAATCCTCTCCCTGGCTTCCCACACACTCGGCCCATCGTCCTCGTCACTTTCTGCAGCAGCTCTGGAGATGTCTTTCCTCAGCGTCTTTCCAGGTGGGATGACAAACACAGGGAGTGCTGCCCAGCGCCACCCGACAGAAAGGCGGCTCGGAAACACACGGCGCGGTGTCCTCATCCACCTCCGTCACCGGGTCTGGCCCTGTGTGACTCCCGGCTCTTCCCCAAAGTCACCGTGACCATGAAAGGGAAGCACTTTGAATCCATTCAGGACATGGAGGCAGCCAGGACAGCGCAGCTAAAGACCCTCAGGAGAGAGGACTCCAGAGCTGCTGCAGAAAGGGACAGGTGTGGTAGTACATACCTGTAATCCCAGCATTCAGGAGGCTGAGGCAGGAGGATCACTGTGAGTTTGAAGCCAGCCTGGGCTACACAGTGAACTGAAGTCCAGCTTGAATTACATAGTGAGACCCTGTCTCAACAAAATAAAACAAAACAAAACACAAAAAGAAAATGGCAAGGACAAGCCGGGTGTGGTGGCGCACGCCTTTAATCCCAGCACTTGGGGAGGTTGAGGTAGGAGAAGTGTTGTGAGTTCGAGGCCGGCTTGGGCTACAACACGAGCGCAAGGCCGGCCTGAGCTACATAGTGCGAACCTGCCTCAAAAAACCAGGGCTGAGAGTTTGTCTCAGTGGCTTAAGCACCTGCTCTGGCAGGTGCAAGGTTGGAGTTTGATCCCCGGTGCCACAAAAAAAAAAAAAGAAAGAAAGAAAGAAAGAAAATGGCTAGGACAATGGGTTGAGTGTGTTCAAACCAGGGGAAAGATTCTGAGGATGACTCATGGCAACAAGTCTTTTACTGGAATAAATCTTGTTTATTTTAAACATTTGCCATATTTTGCTATCACACCTCATATTTCAGATACCAAGCGGCCTGAAACCCCCCCCCCCCGGGAGGAAGGTGACCGAGAGCCTGGTTTATTTCTGCAAACAGAAAAGTGACAGTCACGGACATTGCTCAGAGTTCGGGGGCGTCAGCAAGAGAAATGTCTGCGCTTTATCACCACACTGAGACACTCTGGCAAGTTCCGGTCTTTGATGGAGTTTGTCTATTTCACAGGCAAAATAAGGCCAAGGATGTCACTCAGTGGCACAATGCCTGCCTTGCAAGTGCAAGGTCCTGAGTTCGATTCCCAGTGCAAAAAAAAAAAAAAAAAAGCAAAAAAATAATAAAAACAAGGGCAACTGGGAGCATTTCAACACATGACCCATCACACACCCCACCTCTCAGATGACGCCGCAGCTGGCAGAAGGACTTTCTGGATGGCTTTGAACACAGCACAGTTAGACAGGTGGTAAACGCTTATAACCTGGCAGCAGAAGAGGGAAGATGTTGTTCTCGGCGGAAGCCGGTGGCTTGGATCCCAATCAGAAAACGAGTTTGACATTCAAGGGGCTGACGTTTCACACCTTACCAAATGTTCCTGTTTCCTTAAAGGTTTTTTCCTAATAATTCCAAGTGTGAGCCGGGTGTGGTGGGGCACGCCTGTGCTCCCACCACTCTGGGAGGCTGAGGCGGGAGAATGAAAAGTTCAAGGCTAGCAATTTAGCAGTTTAGTGAGACCCTGTGGCAAAGTAAAAATAAAATAGAGCAAGGGATGTAGCTCTGTGTCCCCAGTAATGCACACACACAAAAAATTAAATTCTAAGAGTGGTTTTGTCATAAAATAAAATTTAAAAAATTCTAAGAGTGGGCAGCAATCAATGGATGTTGCTAAGCTTTCCCCAAAGAAGGAAAAGAAGTCAGCCTTGGAGGACAAGGATATTTCTAAGTGAGGCTGAAAGGCTGGGGATCCGCAGGATGACCTGACCCTATTGTGAATCTGGGGTCTCTATGACTAGACCGTATTCCTAAGGATTTGGGGAAATTGAGACAGGGTCTTGTTGTGTAGTTTAGACTGGCCTTGAGCTCACTCTGTAGCCCTGGCTGGCCTCAAACTTGCAGCGATCCTCCTACCTCAGCCTCCCAAATGCTGAGATTATAGGTATGTACTACCATGCCCAGTTCCTAAAAATTAAAAAAATACATATTCTTTAGAAGTAAATGACCCATGAAGTCCAGGCAGCTATAGGTGGCACTATTTTATTTATTTATTTATTTTTTAAATTTTTTTGCAGCACCAGGGATTGAACTTACAAACTTGCACCTGTCAGACAGGCACTTAAGTCACTGAGCCAAACTCCTGGTCCTGGTTTTTTGAGGCAGGGTTGCACTATGTAGCTCAGGCCGGCCTTGCTTTCGCGTTGTAGCCCAAGCTGGCCTCGAATTCACAACGCTCCTCCTACTTCAGCCTCCTGAGTGTGAGGATTAAAGGTGTGTGCCAGCATGCCTGGTGACAGTGGCACAATTTAAAAAAAAAAAGCATGCTTTATCTGCTTCCGTCCTCTTGGCCAAGGGAGCCCTGTCTCTGGAGCTCTGGACGGGGCAGGCAGGATGGGGTGGCGGGGACATCGTGGGCGGGGCGGGACTGGGAGGCGGGTGGTGGCGGGAGGGGCTGTGTTTGACCTGGGACCCTGCTTTGATCTCTCACTCCTTCTTTCACAAATCACACCCACTTGCCCGAGCTGAGCAGGCCGGAAGCTCAGAACACAGCGGAGACTCCTACCCGAGGCCAGAGGTCCCAAGATGGCATTTCCCGGGGATTTATTGCTCCTCGTTCTCAGATTCTGCACTAGCGTAGACGCTCCCCAGGCCCTGCGGGGTGCAGAGCTGTGCGACCCTCTAATTCTACTCCTGTCTACTCCTGGACTGGCTCCCGGGGGCTCAGAAGAAGCCCTCGCCTATGAGTGGTCACCCCGTCCCGCCTGGATCGTCCTCCCCCCGGACCGTCCTCCCCCCTGGACTGTCCTCCCCCAGGGGCCACCCTCCCCAACTGGACAGTCCTCTCCCCCAGCCATCCTCCCTCTCTGGACCATCCTCCCCCCAACCGTCCTCCCTGTCTGGACTGTCCTCCACCCCCTGGACTGTCTTCCCACCAGAAACAGCTGATCCTGGAGCAAGTCTGGAGGAGGAGCAGGACTCCCTGGTCTGCATAGATGTCAGCGCCTGCCAGAGGGCAAGGACTCAGGCTGAGGTCACGTCCGGCGGTGACGGCAGGGATGAGGGTGTCACCTTCCTTCCTTCCTTACTCTTTCTTCCCTGCTCTCTCTCTCTCCCTCTCTCTCTCTCTCACTACTACTAGGAACTGAAACCAGAGCCTTCTTTTATTTTGAGACAGGGTCTCGCTAATTCCCTAAGTTGCCCAAACTGGACTCAAAGTTGCATCCTCTTGCCTCAGCCTCCCAGGATGCCAGGATCACAGGCATGGGTGTCACCACACCCACTGAGAGCATCCTTGTGAGGACAAAGGCTGGGCCCTGGGAAGGGGTGGGTGAGGATTCGGCTTCCTGAACGTGCTAGGAGTTTGTGGAAACACAGGTCCGGCTCAGAGTTCTGACGGGGCCTCTTTTCTCGCAACCCTTGGGGTGCAGACGTTGGATCCCCCAAGGGAGAGGAACTCGGACAGGAGTTAGGGAAGAGAGCAACTCGGAGCCTGAACCAGCCAGGGAGGGACCGAGATGCAGCGTCCAGAGCCATGGCCACATCAGCGCCCCGCATGGTGCAGAGTGAGAGGGGCGATGCCGGGAGCGGCCGGACGCTGCCCTCAGGCAACTGAGGCGACCTCAGGCCTCACGCAGCCTGGTCACCCCGTGCTGCACAGTGGGGACCAGAGGACGGCAGAGCCCGGCCTCTGCCCAGGGTACCGGAAGCTGCTCACGGGCGTGAGGGAGGCACGAGCACTGACTCACTGTGGCCGCGCTACAGACACAGCCCCGTCAGCGGCCTCGAGGCTGCTCTGACTGGCCCGTGTGTGTGTGTGTGTGTGTGTGTGTGTGTGTGTGTGTGTGGTGTTTTACTGAGCCCAGAGCCTTCACACTGTGCTCCATCCCCAATCTTTTTATTTTTTATTTTGAGACAGGGTCTTGCTGTGTTGCTAAGTTGCCCAGGCTGGGCTTGAATTGTGATCTTCCTGCCTCAGCCTCCCAGAGTGCTGGGAGCACAAGCATGTGCCACCATCCCTGGCTCTCTCTCTCTTCAATTTTCATTCTCGGCTTGTTTTAAGAATCAAGAATCAGGCCTGCCGTGGTAGCACATGCTTGTAATCCCAGCTGGGAGACTGAGGCAGGAGGGTCACTGAAAGTTCGAGGCCAGCTGGTACTATAAAGTGAGTTCAAGGCCAGCTGGCTCAAAAACACACACGCGCAAAAAAAAAAAAAAAAAAAAAAATCAGGGAGAGTCACTGCAAGTTCCAGACCAACCTGGGTTACACAGTGAAACTCTGTCTCAAAAAACAAACCAACAAAAAATATCAGTAGTTAAGGGGGCTGGGAACTTAGTTCAGTGGCCTAAGCACCTGCCTGGAAAGTGTGAGGTCATGAGTTTGATCCCTGGTACCAGAAAAAAAAAAAAAAAATATCAGTAGATAGCAGGGTGTGGTGGCACACAGCTAGAATTCCAGCAATCAGGAGGCTGAGGCAGGAGGACCAGTGAGTTCAAGGCCAGCCTGGGTTATATAGTGAAACCCTGTTTCAAAAAACAAACAAACAAATAAAATGTGCATAGTAACACCAGCCCTGTTTCCAAGAAGAGAAACTAAGTCATTCCCTACAGAAGCCCTTCGTCGCCCCTAAAGTTGACTTCCTTTCTCCTCCCATGGTCACCATGGCCAGCCTGCAGCCCCTGGCAGGCGTGCCGGGGCAGCCCCGAGTCCGCCGCGTGCAAGGGGCGCGGAGGCCGCATCCCCCCTGGAACGGCGCCCATGTGTGGGCAGTGCCCGCAGCCTCGCAGCCTCGCAGGAGACCGCTGACCTTGGCCTGAGCTGCAGAAGCGGCTCCTTCATTTCCCTGCTGCGCCGCGGGCCCGGGAGCCAGGGCCTCTGCAGGAACAGAGGCAGCGAGGACCCAGGGTGTCCCCCAGGAAGCTGCCTAGAGCAGGGGAGGCCGGCACAGGCAGGGGGGACCTGACTGCACCCCACCTCGGGGAGCAGGGGGCCGCAGGGGAAAGCGAGGCCGGCCGGTCCCTCCCGCACCCGCTGGTCCTCCCTCGGGGCGCCCTCCACTCCTGTGGAGGCAGGGTCCCCAGGGCGGTCTCTTTCCGGCCGAACAATCCGGGCAGATTCGTGCTGCCCAGGTCAGCGGGGCACAGGGTTGAGGTGGGAACCACCCTTCCCAAAGCCACTGCTTTGCTTCTTTTCAGGCACCGAAAACAGCTGGAAGTCGGAGAAGGGGGCCACAGCTCGGGTGGGCGGATGGCGCCTATTTTGGGAAAGGGACTCCTGAGTCACCCGCCTGAAGGAAGCAGTGGTGCTCCCTACAGCCCTGATGTCACCGCGACTGATGTCACTGAGTGTCCTGTCCCCCAAGACTGCTATTTGAGGGCCCGCAAGATGGTTGGGACTAGCAAATAAATATATGAAAAAATGTTCAACAGCACTGGCCATTCGAGAGATGCAAATGAAAGTAACACTGAGATTCTACCTCACCCCAGAAAGAGTGGCTAGTATTAAGAAGTCAACCAATGACAAATGCTGGAGGGGCTGTGGGCCAAAAGGAACCCTTCTCCACTGTTGGTGGGAATGCAGGCTGGTGCAACCTCTGTGGAAGTCAGTGTGGAGATTCCTCAAAAAGCTAGGATTGGAGGTTCCGTTTGACCCAGCTATTCCCCTTCTGGGTATCTTCCCAAAAGAACTAAAAACATCCTACCACAGCAATATATGTGCATAGGTGCCCAGTTCATAATAACTACATCTTGGAAACAACCTGAATGCCCCTCGACTGAGGATTGGATAAAAAATATGTGGTATTTCTACATAATGGAATACTACTCAGCTATAAAGAATGATAAACTAGACATTCTCATTCTTAAATGGATGAGTACTGAAAATATGCTTCTCAGTGAACTAAATAAGTCACACATATGTAACCATCGCATTGTTGCACTTGTGTGATAAACTGAAGCACAATCTATGTGTATAAAAATTAGTTAAGACAGTTAAAGAAAAAGAATTTTGAGTGAAAAGTAGTTTCTCAGGGTCATCTTCAGATTTCATTTTTAATGCGAAATCTTTATTTGAAAACAATAGAGCAATCATAACAAAAAAGATAGCCATATAGCAGGTTTCTCTTGATTCATTGAGGCAAAAGTTTTGTGCTAATAATTTGTTGGATAATGTTTCATGTCTATATTTTGTATCCTAAATAATTTCTGGGAATATAATAATATGCAATGTGCTGATGATTGTTACTGTCTTATTGGCTGGTTGTTTTGTTTTGGTTTCTTACTTTCCTTTTGTTTAAAATAAAAAAAATTAAATAGACAACAAGATGGTTGGGATTAGTTGTCAGGCGTGGTGGTGCATGCCTGCGATCCCAGTGCTCAGGAGGCTGAGACAGGAGGATCCCCATGAGTTCGAGGCCAGCCTGAACTGCATAGCAGGATCTTGTCTCAGACTCCTCCACCAAAAATAAATAAATAAATAAAGGTAAGGATTAGACCCTCAAAGCAGCATCATGGTGAGGAATACGTTGTGGCCATTCCTTGGCAAAATCCGTTGCAAATCCTGACCCCAAAACCTCCTGCTCTCTGTCATCTAAGACGGGTACCTCCCTTACCTTGGCTTCATAGCCCACAGAGGGGCTCGCCTCATCCGCACAGGGCAAGGAGCTGGACGTGGGGGTCGTTGGCCCCTGGCTCCCCAGGGCCCTCCGTGGCCCCCGCGCTCCCCGCCCCCAGCCGTGCTGGGAAGGCAAGGACTGATCCGCTTACCATTAGCGTCCTTCAGGAACTGGACGGCGTGTGGGCAGGACACCTGTGCCACCCTAACCCCGTCTTGACAGACACGCTGTTGTGGTTCAGGTCTGTATGTCCCCCCGAAGTCTCCTGTGTGTGCTGAGCGGGGGCTTTTGAAGGTGACCGAATCATGGGGTTTAGGCGACCTGGCCACAATCCCCAATTGCCTGCATTAGAAACATGGCAAAAGGATGAAATAAGGAGCAGAGACAATTTAGTAATGCATGACAGAGGGGCTGGGAGGTCAATGCTCAGGACAGGCAGGGACAGACACCCCGGGCCGGCCGCTCTGCATTGGGTAGACACGATGACTGGAGGGAGGATTGGATGCGGGCGGGAGGGATGACTCAGAGGTCGGTGACTCAGCGGACAGTGGTGACTTTATCTAATGAGGATCTTTATGTTGACGAGGATGGTGGGGAGAGATGGAGGGTTAAGGAGTTTGTCCTTTCCCCAAGGTGAAACTATTTTTATTACTACCAGGTTCTCAAGGTCCTCAGCTGATGCAGTCTTGCCCTGGTGCATCACAGTATCACAGGGCCGTTGAGGCCTCAACTGTGATCTGATGCACAAGGAGTTATGTTCCTGAATACCATAGCTGGCCCACATGGCAAGACGCTAGGCCTCGACAAGCCCTAGTCATAATTTAATTATGAAATTATTTTCCCCAACCATTATATAGAATGGTTCTCAATAATGGGGTGCTGTGCTCATCAGAGGATCCATCATGGATGAGTGCATGATTGATTGTGCTATAGGAGGCAGGGCCTGATTGGAGGTGGCCTGTGGGGTGTGACCTGGAAAGGTGTGTTCTGGTCCTCAGTTCCTCCCTTCTCTGTCTGCTTCCTGGCTACCATGAGGTGAGCAGCTTTCTCCACCAGACCCTTCCACCAAGATGTACCTGCCTTGGGGTGGCCAGCCATGGACTGAACCCACTAAAACTGTGAGCCAAATAACCCTCTCCTTTAAATTTATGGTACCAGGTATTTTGCCCTGCAGTGGGAAAGTGACTGAGACAGGTGCCTATGGCACCAGGTTCCCTCCTGTCTTTGTTACTTTTCTCTTGTTGCTGGGACAAAATATCTGATACCCAAAATGAAGGAAGGAAAGGTTTACTTAGCTCACTGTTTGTGGAGGTTTCAGTCCATAATCAGCTGGCTCCAAGGCAGGGTGGCATGGCACAGGGCAACACTTCAAGACAGCAGCCAGCAAAAGTAAGCAGAACAAAAGGGGGCAAAAGCAAGCCTCTTTTCCTCCCTTATATTATAAGCAGGCTACAAACCCACCCCCCATCCCCCCCACCTTCCCCCCACCCCCCCCACACCCCCTCCTGCCAGGGCAGGTGTAGCATTCACACCACCTCTGCACCCTCCTCTACCACAGGCTGAGAGTATTTACAAAGTAAGGATCCTGGCTCTCTGCTGAATCTCTTAGCTAAATTTCTAAACTTCTCAAGTTGACACAATGTATCAACCATAAGGCTACCACATCATAACATAACAGTACTACATCAGGGCAGTAGAGTAACAGGGAGCCATGAGGTTAGCACAGCACACTTCAGTTTGAGTGCTGAAGTCATACATGAAGAGAATTCCCGAGGAGGGCTCACAGTGAGAGCTCAGTGGGCCCCAGAGGGCAGAATCCAGTGGAGGCCAGGATAAGGGGCTGGGCTGCAAGCATCTGGGTGCAAACGTGGAAGGGTAAGGTCACTCCCGTTCATTGCTTCAGTGCTGCTCATTTGTGTGCCTCTTTGTTTTTTGAGATGGTCTCACTATGTAGTTCAGGCTGGCCTTGAACTCGCAGCCATCCTCCTGCCTCGGCCTCCCGAGTGCTGGGATGACAGGTGTGAGCTACCACACCCGGTTGTAATAAATGTTTAAAACTGAAACATTCACCATGTATGACAGTCACTCCTTCTATATGACCTTCAAGCCCTGCTCTATTCAGGATCTCCAGACACCTTCTGGGATTGTTCTGGCCGCTCTAGTGAGGGCGTTGGCAGCTTTCTTCCCAGAGAGGAGCAGCATTTGCTCTGCTGCCCACCGAGCTGCTGCTCGGCAGGGAAGCTGGGCCCTCGAGGCCCGGATCTCTATTCTCAAGGTGTGCAGCGGCTGGAGCTGGGGAGCTGGGGTCAGAGTCAGAGAGCAGCGCAGAGCCTGGGACCCACACCAGAGCGTCCTGCTGGGAGACCGAGCAAACACAGGAGCTGTGCACCTGGTCCTGGCCAGGCACAGGGCCGGGTCACTTAGCGCGCTCAGCTCCTCCCACTGCGGGGAGAGCCGGGGCCCGAGGCACCTGCTCTCTGCGTCCTGAGCACCGAAGGCCCCACGCACCCAGGCAGCTCCGTGGGATGCCGAGGTCCTCCCCAGATGCTCCTGCTGGAGAAGAGCCCGGAAAAACGCCTCAGCACGAGGCCCCGTGCTCCCTCATCGGTCATCCTCCTCCATGCCCACACCCCCACCTGGACCGGGTGCGCAGGCCCAGGGCCCCGTGGTTTTGTTCTCCGCTGTCTTCCCGCTGGTGAAAACGCTTCCGAGAAAATGCTTGTCAGACAAGCAGCAGGGATAAATGCAGAATTAAGGACTTACACGCAGCTTGTCTGATTTTTAAAATTCTCTCTCATTTATTTATTTATTTATTTGGGCATTTGCTTGTTTTTGAGGCAAGGTCTCACTATGTAGCTCAGGCTGCTATTGAAATCACTGTGTAGCCCAGCCTGGCCTCCAGCTCATGGCAATCTTCCTGCCTCAGCCTCCCAAGTTCTGGGATTCCAGGCATGTGCCACCACACCCGCTTACAATTCTCTTTCGTTATTGTCTTTGTTTTTCTTTTGAGACAGGCTGTGAGAAATGACACTTCGGGTGAGATCTTTCAACAAACCACAGATGTCCCCGAGGTCTTGCTCATGTTGAGAACTCAGCACTTTGCCGAGATGTAAGACGGAGACTCAGCAAACCCCCAGGGTCCCTGTGATCACTTCCCGTCCCCGAGCTGACTGAGCGCAGTTCCCAGAGTGGAGCAGGCGCCCCGAGGGCCCCAGGGCCGCACTTGCCCTGAGCCACGGAACGTGGGCAGCTCGTGGCTACTTCTGCCCCGGCAGAGGAGCAGTTTGGTCTGCAGAAGCTCCCAGCTTGAATGGACTGAGTCAGGCTCAAAGCTTGTGGCCTAGGCAGGACCAGCAATACACAGACACACACATACACACACAAACAGACACACACACACACAGAGCCACACACAGCCACACACACACATAGTCACACACACACAGCCACACAACCACACAGCCAGACACACACACACACACACACACACACACACACA